>CM019149.1:100518741-100611241 GCA_009733165.1 Naja naja | reverse complement strand
TATCTGCACCTCCATTTTGGATATTGGATCACTCTGATGAAGTTATTAGAGCTTAGAACAATTCATTTTATATAAAGAACTGCAAGGACTAGTCAACACAGTTACCAGGAGTCAACTCTGACTTGAGGACACCAAAATCAATCAACCAACCAACCAATCAGTCAATCAACCAATCAACCCAACAAAGGAAATATCCCAATCATTTAGAGAGAAGGTTGGACCAACTGGCTTGCAAATAGCTGTTGCTTGTTCTAAGAGCCAAGTGGCTTTGCATAATTGGGGATGGCACCCCCGTCTTTGTTCAGTCATTATGATTGTGCAGCGAGTGTAGATTTCTTAAGAGCTTTCCTCAATATACCGGTAGTGCTTGCCTGAAGTTGGATTACAGCTCCCAGAATCCCCAGCCAACATATTGCTTTCGAATTTAGTGCCACATTGGGAAAGGCTGATTGAAAAGGAACTAGACAGATTATTTTGATTCTAAATCGACCCTAGAAAACCACTTATTATTTCGTCTTAGGGAGAAGGGCAGCGAGCCCGGAGATGCCTTTTTACCAGAAGAGGACAACGATCGCAGGTTGGGTTACTACTTCATCTTACCTTCGCATACATTTATAGCAGGGGTCTCCAACTTTGGCCCCTTTAAGACTTGTGGACTTCAACTCCCAGAATTGGCCAAGTGGCCAAGGTTGGAGACCCCTGCTATAGAATGAGGAACGTGGATGCCTGCTTGAACCCCAAATGCATAGATTTCCCCCCTCCCCCCTCCTTGACAACACTGCCCGGAGGGACCCACCCAAGGGTTCCTCTGATGAGTCATTTAACCGCGACCGTGACATCACCCGCTAGCCTCCGCCGGTCTCCCTCGATGCTCTGCATCCTGGAGGGCCAGCAATAAAACGACCACCGATAGGGAAAGCCCGAGTAGGGTTTTGCCTGGCCGGTCCCCTTCCGCTTGGAAGGGAAGATTCCTGCGACCGCGCCTTAAGACTGCCCGCCTGCTTTTGCTCTCTGAGGCTGATGCTGGCTTGTTCAAAGGCAGGGAGAGTGTTCAAAGGCAGGGAGTGTGCTGGGGGGGCGGGGCCAGAGGAGAGAAAGCTTGGGAGAACGCGCGCCACGGTCCTTGGGACGCTTCTCCGAAGGGGCGCGCAGGATGATGGTGGCTGGAAGCTGCGGAGAGGAGCGCGAACTGATGATGCCGGGCCTGGGAAAGGTGGAATAAACGGACTACCAGGAGGATGTGGGGGAAGGGAGGGGAAAAGAGAGGTCTGCAAGACTGCATTTGGTACCAAACTCAAAGATAAGTTGGCTGGTCTTAAGACAAATCTCACGATTGGTCTCCCCTTCCCCCCAGAATAAAACCAGGACCGCGCCCTGTGTCCACATCTCAACAACTCTTCTTAAGGAAGGTTGTATTTTGGAAGCCGTTCTTTTCCCGTTAACGCTTTTATGCACACGAAGCCAGGAGATATTTCTACCCCGCCTCGTCCCCCGTCCTGGCTCGTCCCGTCCCGTCTTGTCTTGTCCCAATTCAATCTTGGGTTCCCACTCCATTAAACAAAGAAAAGATGCTAGCACCGCAAAGGTTTGTTCATTTCTGCTCAACAGTCACCTGATCGAACTTAGCGAATCTTAGAGTTAAGCAAACATGTATACGTTATGTTGTAGACTAAAAGGCATAGGACCAAATGGGACTCTTTTTTTGGTTTTGTTTTGGGGGAAGGGGAGATTAGTAGGTGATTGGACATCGCGGGATTACTTTCAAGTCAACAGCCGGGGCCGGGTTCGATCCCTCCACCATGTGCATTGGTGCTTTTCTGCCTTTCAGGGAACGCACTGAAAACCGCAGAGATTCTGCATTAAAATCATACTAACGGTAGGCACAGAGCCAGAAATCCCCTTCTCCTTCATCCTCATCACCAATAGCACCACAATAAATAATTGTAATCCGATTTGATAAAAGTGTAAATGTCAAACTTCACCAAGGGATCCTCTTGCTCAAGTTAATGCCTAATGCCTTCAGTTAGAATACTTGCGCTGCTCTTACCTACTCTTTGTATGGTTCAAATGGTCACAAGCGGATTAATCGGCATTCAGCCCCTTTTAACTGCTTCGTGGGTTAGATCCATACAAAGGTCAATACAATTCCATACTTTTTCATGAAAGCAGGGGTTTGCATTTAAGGAATACCCATGGAATTTCTACTGGAAAATCCCCATTATTCTGACTTGTTTCACTATTTACTTCCCACATAAATATTAGCTCAGACAATTTTACAGCAGGTATCTTCCCCTTGACCCAAATGATTAATATGCTTTTCTGTAAACCTCGTGTTTTAAAATTGAGATTTTGTGAGACTGATACAACTTGTATTGCCTGAAAAGAAATTTGTTTGTAGACAATTTCAAAAAATGTAACTCAAGAACACAATTTTTTAAAACAAATGTTATATTCTTCTGATCCTAAACATATGCTTACTGGAAATATATTCTACAGAAGGCTGCCTTATATATTCATTCACTCAGTGTAATTGGTTACATTTGCATGCAATTATTTATGAGTAAAAGCCGTAGAATTTTCCTTAACTAATGTTCACAATATTGTGATATATCTATGTCATTTCTCAAATGGCATATCTTTAAAGATGATAGAGTATAAATATTCTATAATCTATAAAATAAGGGACATCTACAAAGAACCAATACTGGATCCTTTATAGATGGGTAGCTCAAACTGAAATCTGAGTTTAAAGTAAATTAATTAACTTAATTATTACATTGAATTAAACCCTATCGAATGTTTAGAATCGACAGAACATTTGCATTAACTGATTAATACCGAGCAGAGAAAAACCACAAACTTTTAAATACAATTGCTTGAGTTGGGTAATTTTGAACTTTGGAAAAGGAAACCTTGCCATTAAAAAACAACTAAACCAGCCCATACCTGGTAGAAGTTCAGTAAAACTTCTACCTACATTAGCAATCGATCAGATTTTCTCCTTTCACCCTTCAGGAAGTGAGGTTAAATTATGACAAGCCAATCTAAAATGTCTACCATTCCATGGGAACAAAAATGGGCCTGGATGAGCACTCAGTGTAATCCAGATAAAAACCATCTGTTCCCCACAAACACAGAAGAGATGAATTGTGGTTGCAAATCTAACCTTATCTAGTATCAGTCATTTAAAAAAAAGGTAAAAAAGAACAACTCTGATGCAACATGTCTATCTTTCACGCATGCATACCAGTTGTGGGAGTCTGGGAACAACTGGCTTAAAAACAGCAGGGTTGTTGCAAACATGTTTTATCCTTGCGTTTATCTGCATCTTTATAAGAAAATAACCTACACAATTCACTTCCCTGGTAGGGCACCACTGGACTCCCTGCCTGGGCTGATTTTGCACAGCTTTAATTAATGCTACAGAAGCTCGTATTTCACTGACATGAAGTATAGAGAATTGTTAACTTGTAAATGATGCCACTTCCTAACAAATGCCGAAGAGAAGCCTGTTGTAATGAACTGCTAATTAAAAAACAAAAAAAACAAAAACAAAGGTGGTGAACTCTCTTCTGAGATGGTTGCTTCTTTATTTTTTCATGTTATGCTCTTTTTAAAGGAATTTAATAAGCCATTTTATGTTTTTTCTTCCCTGCTTCACATGGTGGCATAGTCTCTAGAAGACAAAGTCTTAACTAGAGGAGGCTCCATTGCAAGAGCCAGTAGGCCGGTCAATGAAGAAATGCTATCATGCAGGTATACCAATACCCAAGCTGATAATGAAATTGATCTGGCTTGGGGGGAAGGGCTTTGGTGCAAACTTGCAAGTTTTATTCCATACCAGTGAAAGTCTCTAAAAATAAAAAATAAAGAAAGAAAGAAGTGCCCTCAACTGCAACTTTGCTAAGTGATATTTTGTGCTGGAGGAACACGCTGGAGACCAGCTGAATGAAAATGGCCTTCTCCTTGTTCCATTTGGATAATGTTTTTTCTCCCCCAACCTGGTGTCATTGAGATGGGCAAGTCTGCAATCCCCCCCCTGTGTCCCAGCTGGCATAATCACTGGCTGGTGGGCTATATGGTAGTTGCAATCTTAGATAAGTGAAAGGCACCAGCTTAAAGAAGGTTGGCCTAGAAGAGTAAAGGGCATATCCAAGAAGCTGCTAGGAGAAACGGCTGTGACTTCTTATCATGGAAGGAAGGTTTGCTCCCCCTTCTGTGATCAGGCCCCTGAGCTGGACTTTATTGCGTGCCTTTTGCCAACACAAAGTGACACCGGGATTTCTGTGGGAAATATGTAACTATTTTATCAGAGGACAATGAATCCCTTTGCAGCACAGAAGGACGATGTGCCCATCAGGCTCTTGCAGACAAGAAGGAAAGAACAATGGCTATTTTCTATCTTGCCGAGAAAAGATAAGTTCTATCTAAAAATCCGCAGTGGGACAAGTCATTGGCTTAATGAATGCACAATACTTTCTTCAAAGGTGCAGCTAAGAAGGTGGAGGGTGGGGAGCGAAGGAAACATGCAGTAAAAGGGGAAAATACCCAAGAACTGACAAAAACCTACATCCAAAAGCTTTTCACTCTTCAGAGCTTTTCTCAAACTTTAATTCAGCTTCTCCCAAAATGATATCTGCTCGTAATGTAACATTGTAGCCTTGCTTGCTGGGGAAAATAGTTGTGGTAGTTCCCAACATCTGGAGCACACCATGTAGTAGATAGAAGGTTGGCTATTCAATGTTGTCAGTGGAAGCCACCTTCCACAACATTCCACCAGCAAAACAAAACGAGTAGGTCTGTAATTAAAATGGACGCTGCCCCAACTATCTTCTTACTACCAAAGTGGAAATTCAAGAAAAAGAAAGAAGTCTTCTCACCCTGGCCTTATATTCAAAATTAATAGGACTTACCCTCCCCAAATTTAATGCGACTTACATTGAATTGGCATTCTTCTGAATGTTCTAGACTAGACACTAGCTCCAGTTGTAACCGGGATCTATTTTTCACGGTAAAAGACCTCCAAACGTTATGGCTTCCTGTTATCAGAATAAAGTATTTTACAAGGTCTTGAGCAAAAGCATCAGCAGATTTTACACCTCCATGTAAAAGTTGGGACTGATCTACTGCCACATTCCATTTCTTTAGTGGGAGAGGTTGATATGTATCATAGCATGGACAGACAAATGTCTATTCAGACATAGGTCCCCTTGAATGCAAGAGGAAGGGTTTTTTTTTTTGCTTCCTTGCTTTGCACGTCTATCATTAGCAATGGATTTATTGAGGTCATTCCTAATATCTTTTCCCCCTAAGTTTTAGGATCGTAACATCGATTTTCGTGTCTATTTTATATAACCACATGTAATCGCTCATTGTCTTAATCTCTGGTGAAAGTGAGAAACCCTTCCATACTATCCGTGTTTATCCTCAGGAATCTTATAATAATGCGCACTGCTAATTTTGCACACACACGCGCGAGCACTGATAGCCTCCTCTTCAATCACGCTATTGATATTTAACCCAATTCCAGTTGGGTTAAAGACACGGAATGCGAATTCATTGCTTTGGGTAGTTTAGAGTTCTGCGGTATAGTACGTACATACATGCCCATCGTATTATTCCTTTGAGATAAGCAACCTTTGGAGTTAGAAAAAAAAACCCAAAACAAAAACCAGACTAATTAAAGGGTTAGAAAAAGGAAGCATAGCTAAAATCAATTATATACCGATCCCAATTCCTCTCCATACCTTCGGCAAACCATCCTTGCTTCCATATCTATGTATCCACACTGGCGCACTCATACTGTGTGAGTTTGTACGTGTGCGAATTCTGCAGCATTAGCAGAACACACACAACCCACTAAATTAATGTTGTAAACTCCATCCTTCTTTACTTTGATAGCTAAGGACACACTATAATGAAATTGATTAAAGGCATTGCGTCTGTAGGTTGCACGCCCTCGTGCACGCAAACTCAAAACAGGCCCCTGAAACTTAAGACAGCCTGTTGAAAATAAAGCAAAGGATCCACCTCGCGCCATTGAACCAAGAGGAAAAAGCGGCCTTTGCCAAGTCGCCACTCCGCGCGGGGGCAAAAGCGAGCCACCTCTGCCGAGCGTCTGCGCGTCCAGCAGGGCACAAAGACAAATCGCCCCCTGCTCTCTTCAAGCTGCCACCTTAACTAGTCCCAATCTTTTCATCCTGTCTGGGGCCCGGGAAATAGATTTGCAAAACGAGGCCTTTAGGTGACGGGAGAAACCCCCACCCCACCCCGAAGGCTAAGCCCGTTTCGCGGCGGGGCTCCTTTGGGGCACGCAGCCCACTCGGCGCGGGTGGCCGTGGCGCTCGGAGCCCGGTTCCTCCCAAGGCGGCTCAAGCTCACCGCCCCGCCCCAAGGAGCTTTGGCCTGCGAGACGGCGGGAGCTGGAGAGGGTCCCGTCCAAGCGATCGCCGTCAGGGCAGGCAGCCGGCCAGGACTTTTCGAGCCTATTTCCCTTCAGGCGTGGTGGGAAGAGCCAAGCGGAAGAACTTTCCGAGGCCCAGGGCGACCGACCCGAAAGTGATCCTTGGCGGCTCTCCGTCGAAGCCGCTTGCCAGAAAAGCAGCCGTGGTGGTTCCGGAGCCAGGGCTCCTTTTGACCGGGTTTGGCCGGGTTTCCTTCCCCACAGCTGTGTGCACGGTCCAAACCCACTGTAGGGCCTGCTTGCGACGGCTGGGCAAAATCACCCGGGGGGAGGGGAAAGCAAAGAGGGAACCTAACCACGGTAGTGCCGGGCTTCTTGTGGGAGCGCCAGGGCCAGGGTTCTCGCTGGAGGCTGGGCGGCCCTCTTCCCTGGCCAGTTCAACTCCTCCCGTGAAGCCGCGGCCCTGCTTGGAAGCCTCCGACTTTTAGAAGGCGCCTTCCCGGAGGCAGGCAGGGAGGGTGGGAAAGGGGGCATCCTCTGGCTGGCCGACTCATTGTTCCATTGCAGATCAGCAACGATTAAAGAACTAAATGGGCCTAAAGGAACACCTTCCTACCTTTCCGCTTTCGGCCGGGTCAGGAGCCCTTTGCACCCTCTGCATCATAAGCCGGGAGCTTCTCCCCGCTTCCCTTCTGGCAGGCATATCAAAGAAAGCGGGAGGAAGTCCCGAGGAAGCCTGGCTGGAAAGAGGAGCAACCCCAAGCTTGTAGGGTCTTCCATTTAGGTTTGCTTCAAAGGGACCGGGGAGAGATTTTTAATAATACACTCGCAGCAGCCCCGAACAAAATCTGGGGGAAGGGTAAGAAACAGCAAGGACTAAGAAATGGGAAGTTTAAGGGTGGTGTTTTTTTTGACAGAGACAAATAACACCCCAAAGCTTATTTTCGAAGGACAAACGGCCGGCTGCGCTGACCCGCCTTCACTTGAAGCCAGAGAGCTCTTGCGTGATCTCAGCCACTCAGCCGAGTCGGCCCTAGCCACCGCTTGGATAGGGACCACCTGGTTAGACCAGAAAGTCCCAAAATAAACAAACAAGCAAGCAAACAGAACAGCGCCTCAAAAGAAGGCGACCAGCGACACCTTTACCTTTTCAGCGGTCAGTTTCTACCGGGAGACTAAGCAACTATGAACAGCCTAAGGCCCGGCCCAACGGTGCAGGCCATTTCCAGAGCGCTCCGATGGAAAAAAAAAAAAAGCCAACCCTCCTTCCTGAAACCTGAAGGAGGGTGCCAGGTTTGCAGCCAGGCCGAAAAGTTTGGGGGAAGAGATCCACAAAGGCCTGGATCGCTCATTCGTTTTTTTTTTTTTAAAGACAGAAAACAAAGAAAAGGCGAGAAAACGTCTAAGGGGTGATCTTGTCCCAGTAAGACTTAGCAACAGGAAACTTAGCTAATCAGAAGGTCCAGTTCCTGAAATTTCCTAGGTGAGCTGGAAAATATTCCTGAATCCGGTCTAAAATGCGGAAGAGCAACTGCGTGTATGAACTTGGGAGTTCTTGGGATGGGCATTAGTTCCCATCATGCCCATCAGCTATTGGCTGAACATGAGAGGAGTTGAAGCTCAAAACATCTAGAAGGCAGTAGCAGCTGTATAGATAGAGATATCGGGGTGCCACAGGCTGATTTGGTAAAATCATCTCCCATTCAGTAGACTAGAGGTTGCCTCAAAGAAAAGTCCAAGATTTAAACATGGGCAAACAGGCTAGTCATGGTAGCCTTCCACTTCCATCTTGGGCAACTTGGAAATGGTCTCAAATAGGATTAACACTACAAACCTGAACACCCACCTCTTTAATGGGATATCTAGCTAAGATGGAAGTAGTATTAAGCAGAAGGCGTCAGTGACGCATTGCCAGAATGTCAGGGTGACGCTATACATTGCTGACACGGAAATGCAGTCAATGAAGATTTGTTAGCAGAAGGAAAGCAAAGGGCACCTTTTCACCCAGTGGAAAAAAAGACCAAACCCTCCGTGGAGGGTACCAATTGATGGCAAACCTTGTTGGCATCAAATCCTTCCGAATTTGGTTTTAACTTGCTTGGAAACTCAGCTCCAGATCACGAGGCTACCTTTTTGGGTCTAGACTTGCTCCTGTTGCAGAGTTCGATTGGATGGAGTCAAGAGCCTCACTAAAGGACACCAACCAAATAGTCTTCAAGGAAAAGCAAAGCCAGCATCTCATTCCTTAGGGCTACAGCAGCCAATCCGCTTGCCCAATTGGTCTATTTTGGGCATGGCTTCCAGGGACCTCCCAGACTTGGGATCATGCAATCTGTAATGGAGCTGAAGGGAGATATAATTGCACACATGAGAAAGTAATCACGTGAACCACCTTTAATGGGAATTCCATGCAAATGAAATCGAACTCTGTGTAGTTCTTGCCTCGGCTCCACAGGCAATTTCCTATCCACCATTCCGGGGACAAAAGTGGTCCTTGGCTGAGCCAGAGATGCCTATTCTTGATCTGCAGAAGGGCTTCTGGAGCAACGGAGTGGGAAGGAGAGGCAGAAAAACTCGGGAGAGTGGGGGAAGAAGGGCAGTAGGATCAGGAGCCCTGGAGAATTCCTGGTTTTCCCCCACGGAGAACATGCCTTTTAGATTAATTGCATGCATGGAGAAAAGGGGGCAGAGAGAGTTTGTTAAGCGGGCTGCTCAGGTTACTCGGGGCATCTCTGAACTTGGAGCGCCTTTGTGGGCGTGGGGGATATGTGTTGAATTAACAGTCTCTCTCTGATCCAGTGTAATCAAAGACCGAAGAGCCAGCCTTTCCTTTTCGTTAGGGCCCTTTCCCAGGCTGAAAAGAAAGGCGTCAGGACCTCCAGAGATTATATTTCCCCTTTGGGTCTATCTCTGTGCCTCCCCTCCATCATCTCCACGCTTTCTGCCCCCCATTCCTTCCTTCTACACGCTTAATTCGAGCAGCCTCTTAATTGCTGGCATATTTGGAGTTGGGTGGCAGTGGAGAAGAAGTTCTCTCTTAACGGGACATTTCCTGAATAGCCGAAGCCTTCTAATAATGACCAGTGTTTTAATATGCTCAGAGTCAATTCGAGGCTTGGGACAACCGGCGTATTTCCTGGCCAAAGCAGATAAATACTTAAACTTCGTCGGGAACCGGCTCAATTTTGTGCGGAGGAGGAAAACCTAAGACGCTAAATAAAAATAAGCTGAGAAAACAAAGTTTCTGATCGGGAGAAAACTGAAGATAAAAACCTCATAAAGGTCAAGATAGACGTTTCCCCAAACTTCAGCTGAATGGCCTCCGAATAAAAACGTCGCCTTAAAGAAAACAATCATTTAAACAAAAACAAGCACAAACGTAAATCTAGCTCAGGCAGTTCGATCACAGGGCAAGTAAGCTAAGCGATTTACCGAGGGAATTTACCGGCTTAATTAACCCTAATTCCGCGGCAGTCCAGTGGGCGTTTCCACTGACCAATCTGATTCGGGACTTCGCCGGATTTTGCCCCTTCGCGGCGTGAAAAACTGGAAACTTCATGCCACGACAGTCCCAGGAAGGATCACCCACCCCAGAAGGCGCTGCAAACCAGGTCGCACCACCGATAGGTCCCAGCTAGTACGCATTTCCCTTGAGGCAAATAAGCCTCAGATCTCCTGACCTGGGTCATCAGACCTCGTGTGTCACTTGGCTTCTGGGTGCCTCCAGTCCCGGAAGCCACAGCCTCGGAGAGTCAAAACCATGATAAAAACCAGGGTTGCTTCTGCCCCACTCGGTTCCGTGGTTGCATTGTAAAAACAGCTTGCTCTTAATATAGGTAAATCACTCGCTAAAGTGACTGGGGGGGTGGGGAAGAGGAGCAGGAGCCCGGGCACTCAGCCGCTGACGCCGGCCTGGGGAATCGGGAGACTGGAAGCAATGAATTTGAATCGCGTCTGAGCTTCCTCGGGCTTTATTAGGGCACGAAAGGAATCGCGGATCTCACACTTCGAAATTGCCCCATTACCCCACTCCGCCCAACTGCGAAAACATCCCATCTTACCTAAATCCGCATAGGGAGGGATACTTTTGGACCGGCCGTGCTCCATAGCACAAACTCTGTGAACAACACAAAACACACCGTGATTAAATAACTATTTTATAGGGTTTGCTTTGACAGAAATAACAATATAAACGCCAAAAAACCTCCATTTTTTTTCAAACGGAGGGTGTCTCTCGGAGATCCCCTTTTAACTGAAATACCCCGAAAAGGCCAACATTCAATAAAGTACATTTTAAAATGGGGGAGGGGGACAATAAACACCTTTTTATTGTTGAATTTAAGTCCTTAGGCCATTTGCTCACTTAAGATTCATAGCACAATCCAACCATCCCTGTGCAGCCATGAGGGGAGCCGGTCCAGCTGTCCTAAACAAAAACACGGCTCAGTTGTCCCTCTGATGTCTAGGGTTCAGCTGGATTTGGCGGAGGACAAGGGGACTTGGAAGGGTTCTGCCCAAGATTTATCTGGTAAGGAGAGCCAGTGCTGTTAGTGAAATGGGAGGTCAATATCCTGTTTTAAAATGGCTGTGGCAAGTCTCTTACCAGCAACTCCTTTTAAATCTCTGTCACTCGGAAATCCCCCACTGGCACTAGCAAATATGCAGATCTATGCTCACTTTATTCGGAAGGGGTATGTTCTGAGAATTATATCAATGCTCCCTACAATTAGCAGTGGGAATTCTCACTTTTAATTATTCGTCAACCTTAGGCCCTAAAGCGTAGAAAATTCCTGAATTTTTCCCAGGACTATTACCTAATGGAGTATTAATGGAGTGGGTAGTAGGAACAGATTTCCAGAAAACCTGCCGACTACAGGAACCTAATGAAGTAATTCTAAACTGGGCGATAGTCAGGAAATAGAAAATAAAGCAAAAGTGAACAATTGAAACTAAAAAATCTAAATATTATCTAACGCCAAAGGCAGGCATTTGGCAGAAAAAAGCTAATACTATAACAGCAGATTCCAGTTTATCTTATAACCAATATTGGAAACATTATGTGTCTCGGTGCATTGATATGAAAGTGTTCCTTTTCTTCCAGTATAAAGATTAATATCACACATTGTCAGGTTATGTGCTATTTTTAGAACATGAACAGATTGAAAACTGTGTCACAGAAGGGCGCATATTGAGATACACAGCTTTGGGGAGTGGGGTGGGGGGCAAACTGTCATATTCCAAAGAAACATGTCAATTGTTGATTGTCTGCAATAATTGCTTGTGTACTTGTTTTATTTCAAGGAAAGAAGTATTTTAAATCCACAGTCCATTTAAGCCAGAGTTTTGTTTGGATTTAAACTGATTGTGGGATTGGCACTCCAATTTGAAACATATGTTTGTTAAAAAAGCAAGTACCCTTGATAGAAATGAGATTTACTTCCAAGTAAAACTGTACTCCTAAACAAACAAATACGGATCCATCGAAATAATGCCAAGATATACTATCAACATGTGTATATTTTAAGTTAAAGACAATGATTTAAATCTAAATCTGCTTAAATCTAAGTATTCTGTCTTAAACTATATGTAGGATACAAAAAGTCCAACTAATGAGGGATTTCTGTTATAAGGAACAGTTTTTTAACATGACAGCAATTTCTGTCAACCTTTGAATTCTGGAATCAACTTATTTTTGTTTTTATTAGTACCATAATTTCTATTTAGACTTTTAATTTAAACAAGGAAAGTTTGATTTCCTTCATATATATAAATACTTTTCATTAACTTTTAAGTTTGCTGAGCCTTTGTATTTTTTAATTAAAATGACATTTCCTATTAAGTAATGCAAACAAAGATTAATTTCCCTTTATTAAAATTGTCTTTGCAAGGATTGAAATTCCTTCCTTATTTCCATTTGCGGGTTAATACATGCTATGTTTTATTTGGCTTTATAAAAATCAACATTTGGCAAACTATCGAAATCTGGCAGAAAAAAGGGTTGTCTGCAAGAAAATCATTTGGATTCTCATAGTCTCTAGAAAAAACACACCTGTGAAATATTAGATTAAATTAGTCTTTTCCCACTGCAAAATGCTCGAATGTGTGTTAGAAATATACAGAATCCCATACTCCAAGATCAAGTAGCTGTTGCCATAAAAGAAAACCGAATCCCCTAAAAATATAACATTTATTAGCGACGTCCCAGCGTGCTCCTTGTCATGCTAATCCAGCGGGAGCAGCAGGGAATAAAATTGTTCTTCACAACCTTGACGCTAGACAGCCCCATCGAGAGTCTCCCCTAAGCAAAAGCGTTCTGGTTTGATTTCAGACTTTGCCTTATGCAAAATGAGGTAACCCCCTTTGGAATTATATTTTTCGGGTATATTTGTCAGCTTTGACGAAGCGCAGGAACCTTTGAGAATTTATACAAGGTATAAAGATGTCAAGGACTTGCAACTTCAAGGCTAAGCCCAGGCTGCAATTAGGGAAGCCGCGGGGACGACGGCGACTTTGAGTGAGGGGGAAAGTGCTAAGGCAAGGAAGGGAGCCGAGGGCGGCGTGCGGACCGGGTTTTGCCGATCCGTAGCTCTCCTCACCGGGGAGGAGGTTGCCAAGCTCTGGCGCGATTAGACGGGGCGCTGAGCAACTCCGCTCGGAGTGGTTAGAGGAGAATTTCTTCTGGTCGCGGACTAGTTCTAGCCGCGGAGACCTTCTAGATGTATGACAGGAAGGCAAGACCAGTGAACCCTCTCCCCTCTCAAGTCCCCGCACCCCATAAGCCAGTGGGGTTCGAACACTGCCCTCTGGGGTTAGGAGAGGGAGTTTAAGTAGGGAGGGGACACAAGGACTGGGATCGGGCGGGGCGCAGGGCAAACGAGAGCTGTTCCCAATAACCGCAAACAACTAATGGAGAAATCCAACTTCCCCGGAGGCTGCAGCGGAATCCCGCAGTTCTCCCTCCAGTCCGTTCCTTGCGCCCGCCTCGCCCGAGAAGCGCTTACCGGGTGTCTCGATCTTCTCGTTCGCTCACGATATTTATTCCCAGCCAGCCAAGAAAAAGATTGGGTTGCCTCCGCTCAGAGCGCTCTGGCACTACTCCCGGGGTCCCATGTAGACTCCTCCGCTCGCGGAGCCCTGCGTGAGAAGGGCGGCGGGTGGGCGCTCGGAGGCCCTTCCCTTTCGCTCCCTCGTGGCCCTGCAGCGCCTAGCTCCGCCTGCTCCTGTCCGAGAGCCCACCAGTCAGGTATGCGCTGCCCGAGCAGGGGGCTTTAGGCTTTTTTCTCCGGGAGATCTTCACGGTTTCTTCTGACGTCAAGCAGGGTGGTAAACGCTGTCGAGGGGGAGAGCGCGAGTGAGCCAGGGACACACCGAGATTTGGGCGTTTGGGGGTGGGGGTGGTGGGGAAGCCTGGCCCCCTTTGATTGATCCCGCCGCACCTAGCTGCACCCGCCGCCCTTCTTCCGCCGGGCAACCCTTCGCCTCCCGCCCCGTCACCGGAGATCGCCTCTCGAGTCTGGAGGGACCTGGCTTTCCGGGATGTCTCGATCCCAAAAAAGAGGTGTGCCAATTCCTGATGCAGAAGGCATCAGCCGAGACCTCGCCTGGGAGGATTTTCCTTTTCTTTACCGCTGGAGTATCCTCCTCCAAGGAGGAAAGAAGGGTTGCCCGTCCATCCAGCCGGCGGCCTTTCTCTGACCAGCGCACCCACTCCTTTCCTCCCTCCCGCAACTGCTTTCCCGGTTGTTATCCTGACCCCGGGCCGCCGCCGCAGCCTCCTCCCCCGCTCCTGTCCGACGGCCTTCTTGTATCCCCCCCTTTCCCAATCAGAAACCAAACGTGGAGGCCCCGAGCGGCCCTGACGAGGCGCAGGTTCTACAAATTGGCTGCCTTCGTTTCCTTCCCTCTCGGCGTGCTTAAATTGCCCCCTTTCCCTCCCCCCTCGCGCCCTGCCACAATCGCCGGCTCGTTCCCGGCTCCCTATTGCTAGTGACAGACCTATTAACATTCCCCCCCACCTTCCTTGCTGGGGGAATGATGATTACGGAGAGCCTCACCCGGCCAGCGGATAACAAGCTCTTTGCCTGGGGATTTGCAGGCGAGGATGCCTTTCCCGCGCTAGGCCTAATCCTCCTCCTCCTCCTCCTCTTAAGTTAGCGAGACTTTTTGCTAAAGCGCTCAGTGACAGAAGGCGGGAACCCTCCGCGAAAAGGAGCCTAAGCGGCCGGTCAACGAGTCCGGGGAGAGGACAAAAGGGCTGGCTGGCTGGTCTACTTTGGCGGGCTCGGAGCCTCTCCTGCTAACCTTGCTTTGCTTCCGCACCGATACAATTAGTGCCCGGAGTCAGTAGACTGAAATAAGCGAAACTCCTAAGCGGGTCCTTTTTCTTGGGTCGCCGGGCACAGTTTGCCCTTCCAACCCCCTGCCCAGGCCTTCTTCGCCCGTCGGCCACTTCTTGGCGAAGCTGTATTATTTTACAGTACTCTGGTGAGGAGAAAGGAAGTTCCCTCTCTAGTCCGACCTGCCCCACGAACCAACCCTTTTGCGGTGACAAGTGGGGCTGAACGGAATTGGCGCCCCATACAATAAGAGTATTTTGTAATTAAATCACGTCGCTTGATCTCGCGATAAGAAGGGCAAACGTGAACTTAGACTGAAAAGGTTGAGGAAGGGTTGATTCTGCGAAGTTGGGAGAAGGCCCGGGTTAATGCCTGAGTTGGTGTGTGTGGGGAGGTGTCAGGCGGACGGGGTGAGGCCTGTTGTACAGAGGCAGTGAATTTGGCATGAATGTGAGAACAAAGACCACGTGTTGTAATATTGAATCTGAGCCCTTTTATTAATTCATTTGTGCTTATTTGCAACACGTTCATGAAACTGCTGGGTAACCTGATGCCACCCAGAAGTCTTAGATTACAATTTACAGAGTTCCAAGTCATTGATAATGTTTGTGAGGCTTATGGGAGTTGTAGTTTAAAGGATCTGGAGCAGGAACTGGACCAGCTTCCCCATTACGTATTTGTTAGAAAGTAAATCCATTTTATACTAAGATAAATCCATTGTACGTTGAAACTGGTTGCCAAATTGCATTACAGATTAAATTATGCATTTGTAAATAATGGAATAAAAAATCATTTCTTGTCCTCCCCACATTTTGTCATATCAGTTCAGTAACAGTCCAACAGAATAATCTATATAAAGATGAAAGCTGGGTTGGCACAATGTGCTAAGCTAAATTGGGTAGTGAATTTCACATCTGAGCTATCCAAGGAATTCATTTTTTATGAATTTCAGAGAATAATTAAGGAAATAATGTATGCGTACTGTATAACTGGATATATAATATATGAAACAGATTCTAGAAAAATATACTATATGAAGGAGATTCTAGAAAGATCAATTCCAGTAATGGATATTTTGAGTTTAAATTGATTTTGTCCACACAGCATTTTTTAAATATAGGAGCTAGCATCCTTTTCATCCCACACTGGCGTATTCTAGATGCATTGAAATAAATAACAAAGCTATCATAGATTGAATGAAAGAGGAGCACATTTTGGAATCAGACAAATTGAAATGAGAAAAATTGCATATGCTGATAATTGCCAGAATCTATCATGTAACCTGCTGTCTCAAATTTGTTAAAGTGACCCTAATCTCATGCTGAACTGTATTCAGAACAGTAAGGTTCAGGATATAAATTATTATAAACCCAAGAACATAAGATTATTCTCTTGTACTCATTCCCATGGAGCTACAATTCATTGAACTTGCTTATGGTCATCAATCCAAGAAACACACCAGACGTACATCTCTATAATGATTTGAAAATTCTCATTGAATGCAATTTGATTAAAGAATAGTGTAAGATTATCTGAGAAAAGTAATACATCTATATGGTCACAATTAATAGAAATATTGTTTATAATGGCAGTGGAAAGTAAACACTCATAATTATAGTTACACTATTTGACTTTTGGATGTTCATGGTGTAGAATATATGTAGTACTATAGTACTATAAAATGAATTAACTATTGCAATCTGCTTAATCGCTTAAAAAACAAGCTACAATCTGCCAGAATATGAGATTGGTGTGTATATTAGAAGCATGCATAGAAAAAACAGCATATTCAAATCTATTATAGCATGCTAGATAACAAGTTGTTTGGTGTTTTGAAGTGACTTCTCATTTTTGGTAATTTTCCAAAGCTTTGAATAATAGAAATAAAAAAAATGCATACCTACTTTCATTTGATTAAGTTTTTAGATACAGTTCCACTGTGTGATCTCTAAAATGACCTAAGTTTGCTCCTTTTGTCACTGTGGCATTGTATGAGCTTCCATTACATTTCTTTATAGGTTTAACATTGTGCATGCATAATATGGAAGAAAAAATGAGCGTGAATTTTGGGTGGCCCCTGCCATTCAGAATGGATAGATTCAGGAAAAAGATGTAACCCATTTAACTATAGGCATCAATAAGAAGTGTGTGTCCCAGATATGCTCAGATTAAAAAATATATTAATTTTAAGGTGGACCACAGTCTCAGAAATGATCAACATTTAATTATGGTTTCCGATCACTCAAGCATTTACAAATATCAGGACTTTTTCCCCATGGAACTGAATATATACACAAATGTTTACAAAAAAACCTCTCATATTTATTGAGGGATCCATAATGAAATTAGAACTTTCCAGATTCCCTGAATGTAAACTAAAATGTAGGTATCTAATATGGAATTGGATTAAAGAAGCTAACTGAGACAGTTAATTATAGCCTTCCATTTGTTCCAGAAGTAAGAAGTAGATGGAATTCACATACAGGGCATTAATCAATTGTTAAATGGATTGATGATATTAATGTTAGTATTACTTGGGCTGCTCAGGCTTTCAAAGATGATTGAAGGAATGAGGTGGATTTGGGTTAACATAACCTTATCTGAGAGATTTTGGCACAAGAACCTACCCAACACATCAGAGCTGTATGAAGGTCACTAAAAACAGCTCATAAATTAATACTTTCTACTAGTTTAAGGCAGACAGCTTGTGATGTATTTCTATTCAGCTAGCTGTGCAAGTTGCAATGGAGCAGCTGTTTCAAAGGGGCTGTGAAATTAAAGGGAGTAAGAGAGGATTGCATGTAAATCAGTGCCTAATAACAGGTTATTAGGAAGGTTTTAAAAATATATATTGCTTCCTTTCTCCTTCCTTGTGCAAACTATCACACACAATCATTTAGAGAGAAGCAAAGGAGGATTATTCTTAATGTGGTCTGGGATCCCAGGAACTTGGTGGGAAAGAAGAGGTGCCAGAAGAAAAACATCCAGGAAAGATAAGCAAAAAACAGTTTTTACAGCTAACAAATTTGGTACTTCTTGGTAGTGTCTTTGGGTTCAGAGTGGAATAAGAAAGACTAAGCCATTCAAGGACCACTACACAAGAGACACACAGATATGATTTGGATGTGCCTTTAACTAAAATATGCTTAAGATTGAGGTGCATCAAATGAAGCTTATCTATATGCTTTGTCCATCTAGCTGAAATTGATACCCATTTCCTGCTTTTGGTTGTTGATTGTTAGATACATTTTTCGGTGAAAAGAATCGACCTACCCCGCAAACATATATAAGGCCTGCCATGACCTGCTATAGGTTTTCTGTGCACTCCTTAATACAAGAATGAAGAGAAGAGATGTCTGGAACAGCAGCAATAATTTCACTTTAAGCTAGATCTCTGAAATTAAGCTTAAAGTAAGAATTATTTTTTGTCCTCAACCAATATGAATACCATTCGATCATGGTACTCAAAACAAACCTTGGCTTCAGAATATTTTAATTCTAAGCATATGTATTTTGCAGCAGGTGATGGATTTTGGATTTTTAATAATAATAAAAAAATAAGCCTGAACTCTGGACATCCTTGCTCTAGAGTGGTGTTAAAGTTGCTGAAGTTGAGAAACATTACTCTAGAGAATGTGATGTCATATTTTGAGAAAGCTTATATTTTTATTACTTAACAGGAAGCATCTGTAATTTCTGTATACCAGATAATTATCTACTAGCAGATTAATCACACATGCTCAGCCACAAAGAATCTTACAAAGGTCTCTCCCTGCTGCATTTCACAAATGAATGAATATCGCTCTTTTACATACTGTGTATCTGATCTGACTTTGTGATGCAGTCACTGAAGTGATTAAAAAAAATGACACGTATGTATTTTGTATGATGATACAATTAAGGAGGGCTTGATGGTAAGGTTTCTAGCCCACACACCAGGGAATTCTCTTGTATTTAGTAATCCTTTTTTTCTTGTTCTTCTTGTCCATAACGAGCAACTTAATCCTTAGCTCCAGCCCCCAGGACCTTTAATGGCTCCAGTGGAATTTTTCCTTTTCTCAATTACTGTGCACTGGGAAATTTTGTAAATTAGCTCTAGGGAAGGCTGGCTTAATAATCACTGCATAATAATTTAAACAGCAACATTCCTGTGTTCACATTCTAAAGATTCCATCTTGGGATCTGCTTATTTTAAAGTTAGATTTCAAGCTCAGGGAAGATGTGTTTGATACTGAAATACCTTGGCCCTTCATATGCATTGCAATGATGAACAATTACTAGTAAGACAAGGAACTATTCTCTCCCTCCCCTCCAATGGTAATCATACTTTGGGGACCTTTTTTGGAGATTCCTGTGGTAAAGGATTCTTACTGAAATAGACCCATTAAACTTTCTGGAAAGTTTGGAAATATGATCTTGAGGAGCTTTGGGTGGTAATAAAAAAAGAGTTGGGAGCACATGTAGCCTGTGTGCCACTGGTGGCTGCTGATTTATTCTGTATTGTTTATTCTGATTGGTAATTCATGTTCACTGAAGGGGGAATTCCTCCCCATCTGTTACTTACTGATTCTTTTAACTGGGGATGCTTACATACCAGGCAGCAAATCTGAGGTTTTCAGCATATAGTGCACATACTCTATCGTTTCACACAAAACAAATCTATTTTCAAAAACATTGCTATTCTGCTGTTACGTGATATAAATCGGGGCACAGTTATTAACTCAGCATTCAAAACATTGATTTATTTTTTCCCTTTTACTAATGAGATCTTTGCTGTTAAGAAAATATTTCCTGCCACCATAAAAAATGTAATTCCTGCTATTATGGTTGCAAAGGGAAATTTACAAATAATACTGAAAAAGGGAAGAAAATGTAAATGAATGGAAATCTGAGAAGATCCTCATTAATCAGAGATTTAAAATTATTTCCAGTTTCTGGTATTCTATGACTAAGGAGGAATTTTAAAGTAGTGTAGTAACATCTGCTTGAAACCATGTTTCTTTTAATTAAGAGATTAAGGCATGTGCTATTTGAACTAAAATATAAGTGATATGTACAATTTAGGCTTGGACTGCCTTTTCTCCTTGAGCATCTTTTACCTTTGGCCCCAAATATCCTAGAACTGAATTTATTTAGTCATCTAGGGAGGCAAAATACTGTTTGTGTGCAAATAATTACTTATTTGTTTTATACCATGTCTATGCTACCCTAATCAAAATGATAAATTTGACTGGTAATACATGGCAATAGAAGTATCCCTATGAATTACAGATCAAAACCCTGGCAAAAAAAATTGTGTTTATATCCCTCCTTAATGTTAACAGAGAGAGGGCCATCCTTTTATTGGGATGAATGATACTGACTAGTTGGCAAGGATTGGTTGACACAAAAAACAAACTTCTTGGCTCCCCAAACCCAGAGCTTCAGGGAATATATAGCATTCTTTCTCCACTCAAAAGTGTAGGATAGGAAAAATCTACCTGCAGTAGATGGTCCTGAAAGTAATCAGACCCAAGATATGAAGGGCTTTATGGGTGATGGATAACATTTTGAATTGTACTTGGAACCATAGGTAACAAATGGAGCAATACAAGAAAAGATATTATTTTGTTGAACTGATTGTAGTCTCTGAGTATAAATAATTTTATACCCACTGAAGTTCCATTTTGGAGGCAGTCCTTAAGTAAAGCACATTGTAGTAGCGTGGTAGTGATGATAATAAGCATACAGTATCTCAAGGTGGGCTAAGCATACGGTATCTCAAGTCCCAAGAAGCTCTGGCTAGAAGTTTTGTATAGAACCATAAGATGTATATTTGGAAGGTATCTGCAGAAGTGGCTAGAAGACTGGCGAGAAACAAAGAATCCCAATATTAAAAAAAGGACAAGAGGAAAGGCCCAAGACACTACGGTCCCGGTCAACTACTTTTTACACCTGGGCTTCTATGAATCTTGAATGCAATCTTTAGTTTCACTTGAATTAAACTAAAAAAATTGGCAAAGCCACTAAGTACTTAATATGGCTGTTTCTTTTTTAAACAGCCATATTTTTAAGTGGCTGATTAACTAAAGGTATTAAACAAATGTTCAGGTTTTCTAACTCCCAATTCCAAATTGGAAAATCAAAAGCTGGCTCTTTTAAATGTATTATAAGACTCAGATAGAGCTATGGTTACACTATTCGTTCTTCATAATTTTGTTGAACTCTGCTGTAAGTTAATTGTGCTTTCTAAACAAAATCCCAAACACCCTGTGCATTTTTGGTAGGGAAAGTCCTTATATGAGGAGGGTTTCCCCCCCTGCATTTTCTATACACATAAATATTGACTATATTTTATTTCTTGCATTAGATTCAGAGAACCACTTGAGCTTATTCCTAAATCATTTGGGCATCTACAATATTGAAAAATATGTGCCTTTTATTGCAAGATTAGTATTTGTTTTTTTGTTGCTAATTTGCATCTTGTCTCTGGAAACACATCTGAAGCCACCTATTTATTATAACATCTTTTATTTGCCATCCTAAATGGTTAGGTAGCATTTGGAAAACTAGCAGCAGTCCTGGGATGAAATGCATGAAGGATTTGGAAAGCATGAAATGTGCTGGATAAATGAGCAGTTGTTGCTGCTGTTGTGAGACAATTTTCTATCACTAGCAATCCCAAGGGTCAGTTTGGAAATAACCATACAGATCTCTGCCTGCGTTTGCTTTTCAGACAAAGGATAGGATTTTATGGATTTAAGCATTTGTCCAAAGAACTGGAGCATAGACATTGATCTATCTATATAAAATGTCATGCAATGTTTAAACAGAAACATTCTTAACAGCTATTAAGCATTATATGAAGCTTGATTGTATTTAGTAACTGTTAACCGTTCAATACCAGTACAAGTATCACCATTGCTATCATGAAAACAGCTCATAAAAGCATGTTGGTTTTATATAAGAACCAGCTGAATGATGCATGCTAAGGTGTTGATCTTTGATTGTAATTGCACTGTGTTTGTAGCATCCTTTTGAAATCTATTTGAAATAAGCAGGTTGTTGAATTATTTATTTATGCCAATCATTCACTTTCTCCAAATAATATAAAATTTGCAGTTTAGTTTTAAATGCTGCAAAAATAACTGATGGTAATAAATGTAATAAAGGTAATAAATGGCTAATAGTACATAAATCAGCAGTTTGGCCTGAGGCAAATCTGCATAAGCACAGAGACCTCTAAATCTGGTACCCTTTTTAAAAAGAGCAAAATTAAATTTCCATCTTCAACAGTTCTTGGTAATTGTCTTAAATTAACCTTTCCATCTCTTTCTAGCCCTGGGTACTGAATATAGCAATTTCTGAGCCTGTTGGAGACTGAAAATAGAGGCAATAGAGACACGGAATAAGAATCATAATCTTCAGAAATACAAATTTTGAGCTAACATATTTAGCAGGTCCATGGATGGTCTAACAGATTTTGTTGGTTGGGATAAAATGGAAAAAATGAAGGTCAAGAAATGGGAATATAAATCTAGTTCATGCTAAAGCTCCATTATATTTTGCTTCCAGCATTTTTTTCAATAAATCATTTATAACATTGTCCAAATGTCCATAATTACCACATGAATTTTAAATATATCAGCATTTTTCAAAGCTCTATTTTAATGCAGATCCAACCCTGGAGTATGTGATGAATACACTGAGAGCAATACCACTAAAGTCCTGTCCTTCTGTTGGCAGTGTAGTGGCCATAATCCCTGTGTGGATTTGCAACAGGACCCTTTGATTAATTTTATGCACTGTATTAAACTATGATTTACTGAATTAACTACAGTTGTCTAGGTCTACACAATACTAAACTCTAAATTATGATTTGCAACTCACACAAGATTCTAAGCCCAAGTAAGTTATATTTCAGTTTACCAATGTATTGTCTGTTATGGAAAATAAAGTATGATTCTAAGTGTATAATTCAGTCCTGGTTTTTCTGTGAAGGAAGGAGGATGATTTCACCAATACAGTTCAGCTGTCAGAGAAGAGGAACTAGAGACTGTAATAATCAATAGAAAAAGTCCAAAGAGAAATAGTGTTGTACTGTATCTTCCCAGTGCCTGGTTCTCTACCAGGATTCTTTCTGTGCTGTTCTTCTGCTAAGGCTCCTATTGGGATTCCATTTATCATCATGACTACATTGGAAACATCCAGTTCACAAGACACGGCAGCAAAGAGATACAGAAGTTCTTTGCAATATGTTTGCAATCAGATTTGGTAGCTTTACCATGAGTGTTCATGTTTGTTGAAACTATAGGACAAGCAATTGATGGGCAAAAGGGAATCATCCCAGGCAGTGGGACCAAGGGCCGCTGCTTTTTCTTCTTTTACTACATTTATGAAGGAATATCTCTGAGTCTTTGAGTAATGAGAACCAAGTTCAAAATTCAATATCTTCTCAGCTGTGGAACTTACTGTCTATATAATTTCATTAAAATATTGTGAAGACATGTGTGTGTATAATAATAATAATAATCACCAAATCTATCATACCGTTCTATGACACAATACAGTTAATCTCATAGTTTGATTGAATAAAAAGCATTACTTGTAATCATGGGATGTCCCAGTTTCTAGAGGACAGGCAAGTTACTTGTTACAGCCAAATCAATGAATGGTTGATTTGTAATCTATGGCAAGTCTTGGTTACTAATTCTATACACACATACAGACATTTGGATGGGTGTTTTTAACCAGATCAAGACTTGGAGTTTATCCTAAGACAGAGTGGCATATAATGTAGAATTCTAGTGCTCTATGTAATGCCTTCAGAGAGCTCCAGAAGTTGTAATCAAACGGAAACTTTCACTGCAGGAGAAGAACATTTTAAAATACATGACTGAATAGTAGTCACAGTAGTTCTGTACAATTGTAATTAAACAGATATGTAAATGAAATCAAATTAATTTTTTGTCCAGTATTTCTTAGGGTATGTTTCCTGGCCTGCCATTTAGTATTAGTATGGCCCTTTACCCCTGGTAAATTGCTAACTTATAAACCAGAAAAAAAAGAGAGAGAAATAACCCACATAGCATGGTTATTTTTGCTTCATTTAGGAAAGGACAAGCTTTTTTCAAAATTATCTGCAGATGATAGCCACAGAAAATTACAGACTATGCACTTTATACATGTTATTATATATTATACATACATAAATGACTGCTTATACACACACACACACACACACACACACACACATACACACACACATACACGGATATGTATAATTTATTAGGGATGTTTTACCACCCGCCTGAGTTCTTAGTGTTGTTGCTTAACTTAAACTCATATGTTCCACCGATTATAAATTCTTTTTGCTTTCATTAAAGATGCACACATTGCAAACATTTATTGGATGCATTGGTTTGAGTAATGAGTTGGTGAATATCAGAAACATTGTTCTGAAGAAACTGTGTTACTCTTCATCATCTCTGATAAAGTTGCCAAAACTATTTAAGATGTGTATTTTTCTGGATTAACTACTGATTTAAATGTTTGTCTTTAAAGACTCAGGTTTATTCTACTTTATATTTAAGTAAACAAATGGACATAATAGAAGCTTCCATTAATTAAAAACCAAAACAGACAATATGTCTGGTCCATCAGATCTAAATCCTACCTTCTCTGGCAGAGATCCATATCCTGAATTTTAGAGGAAAATCTTCCAGCCATAATATATCAAGCAAACTGAAAAGGAATTAAGGTGTATCTGCTTTGTATGCCTATCTTTAGTTATAATGTACATACCGGTAGTTGATTTTTTAGAAGCTATCTGGCCTTTGGCTGCATTGTCCATGAATAAAGAATAAAGAATTCTATTTTATTTCATTAATACGTATATCTTTTTAATGTGTCAAGTTTAGAATGTAAAGTTTCTCCCTAATAAACCCAGTGTATTTTCATTCAAAAAGTGATCATGGTTAGAATGGCCAATGTAGCCATGGCAGCCAGAATCCAAAAATAGTTATCTTCATGCAAAACAAAAAAGTGAAAAAACCTGGAAGCAAATTTATTCCAGTGGTTTAGACAAATGTTTACTATGGCCATAAGTAGAGATAATGTATTATACTATGCATCAGGATGTTTTTACCAATATGAATCATACATGTAAAAATGTGCAAATCAAAATCAGCAAATGATTCTATTAAACCATAGCTCTTTTTATATATGAATAATATGAATAAACAATAACATGAATAAAAATAACCAAGATATATTAAGCAAGCATTGTATTTTTATTTATTATTTTAGTTATGCATTTTAAACTGGTTGAGTATACTGAGGACCCAGACTGAATTTTCTGTAGTAGTTTATATTTGATTATAAACCTGGATTTTTAAAATTTTGGAGTCTCATTGCATTTTAGAGTCTGGCTAATCCTGGAAACTTTAGTCTAGAACTGGAACTATGTTTGTGAGTACTTAGTTCTTTCACAAAGTCCCAATTTAGTTAATTTGGTATGTTTCTGGAATGTTTTATATTTCTATACTTAAAATATTTTCAAAATGGTTCTGAATTATAATATAGTTTTGTTTCTTTCTTGTTTCTTCCTTTTGGTTCTGTACTGCAATATGTCTTTTCAGAAGGAGAATTACTCAGATTTTCTTTCGATTACCACTGTTCTTATATTTCGTAGGAAAAGAATGTTTATATAAATCATGCCTGGGAAAAGCCATTCGTCATAAAGTGCCAAGCAATGTATTTCAGTTTTAGGCTTGATTTATAGATGAGTTAGAATATTATCCAACTTGGCCCCCCTCCAATTTGGCAATGCCGGCTGAGGTCGATGTGGCTTGTAGTCCAACACATTTGAAAGAAAGCTTGGTGAAAATGGAGAGGGTGATTTACCTCATGTGGCTTTTACTATTTTTTGTCTGTAATCTTTCAAAGTCACCATATGGGGATCTATCCTCATCTTATGAGGCACTTCCAACCAGCAGCAAATAGAAATTTTAATAGCTAAAGGATGGGTGGCAATGGCTGTTCTATGTCTGACTGAAAAACGCCTAAAGTGTAGACATTCACAATGTCAGCATTAACAAAGATAACTAGATGGACAACTTATTTCATTAGGTGTGCTCAGGTAGCATAGCTTTCAGGCAATCCCTGCAGCATATAGGGTTCTGAGGTCAGCAAAGTAAAAATGTTGCACAAGATTAATATTGACATCTGGGAATTCATCTCTTTAAGAATGGCTTCAGTGTCTGATTAGAAATGGTAAAAAAAGACAGGATTACCTATTTTTTAATATGAAAATGAAGCCTTTTCAGAGGACATTTAGATTTTCAAGTAATTCTATTTCCTTTTGGGCTACCTGCAGTCTACATATGACTAAGAAACCAATATAAAATGCGTCCTGCATGCTATTTTGATTTTGTTGTGAGGCATGGATCAGGAAAAAGTAAGAAATAAACCACAAAGCAAAATGTAGAGGAATTTCTCTGGAAGACTGAAGCAGTATTATATAGAGCCCCTGATTACCTGTTCATTAAAAGACCAGAGAGACCTAGAAGTCCATTGGATATTGTTTATTACATGTATATTGTTTACTACATTGCTAATTATAGGTGTACTTCCCTCAGTTCCATGCAGGGATAGTCTCACAAGTCACAATGCAATCTATTCTGGAGACTGGAACACAGAGTACAACAGAGCAGATAAGATCAGAACTGTTCAATTGAAGTATTATTGAAAGAAAAACAGAATCTTCCCCTCTCTCTCTTATCCCTATCCTTATGACTTTATATTGACCTACCTATCTATTTGTGTCTTTGTGTCAGTGTTGACTCCTGGCAACTGCCTGGACTAGTATGTGCAGTTTTCTTGGCAAGATTTTTCATGACTAGCTTGCCATTGCTTTCTTTTTCCTAGGACTGAGTGAGAATGAATGGCCCAAATGCATCCAGTTGGCTTCTTGCTTGAGGAAGAACTAGAACTCACAGTCTCCGGGTTTCTAGCCTGATGCCTTTGACTACATCAAACTGGCTCTCATCCTGTTAGCCCTCTCTCTCCCCCATACTCTCTTCCTGAAAATGTTATGGCACTAAAGATATATTCTCATATTAATTCAAAGGATCTCCCAGTTGCCCTGTAAATGAAATGAAAGATAATAATCTTATCCATTTTCCATTTCCTATTTCTATGGCTTTTGATTGTATGAAATTGCAATACAAAGAAAGCAAAAATATCGATCATTTAATACTTGCATTTTACCTGCTTGTTTGTTTATTTATTTTTCACATTTCTAAACCACCCATCTCCCTCAAAGGATATTAATTATACTCTTGGGGGAGAGCAGGGAAAGTAAAAAGGGGAACTCAGGATGTATGGGTTAAGTAGTTTGCAAAGACCAAGATATACAATAAGTGAAATATTACTGCTCAGTATGAGAAAACTACACAAAAGCTGTATAAAAGCTGCAGGTCAGAAACATTCATCATTTTTCATGTATTTTTCCACATCACAAAGGCTAAAATATGTTTAAGTTCTCTCAAGATCTGAAGGCATGTTGGGAGGTAAGGTACACCAATGCTCTGAACTGTGATCCCAGCAATGAAAACATTTAGGGCTTCTGTGTATATGTTCTACTTTTCTTGTCAGATCAGGAAAAGATAAGCTCAGACCTGAAGCTGTTTTTTTAAGTGATGTATTTAGAGACTTGGAAGACAAACCATTGCAAAATGAACCACGAGGCTCATTTTGATTGTGTTCAACAGTTGGAATTGGTCAAAATTTTACTAAGAATTACTCATATTGATTAATGAATATTAACTAGTCCTTTCCATCAGCAAATGGCTGAACTTTCAATTACAGCATAATGACTTTTTTGATTTAAAAAACAAACATTTTTATTGAAATTCTTGTTTTACAGAACTGAAAGCAGTGCAGGTCCTGCACAGAACTCAATGCATACTCTTAAAAATTGAGACCACAAATATGCATTTTGATTTTGTGTTGTGTTTATATCCATCTTTCCTTTAATGCATAGCCATGCTCTATATTGAATACAGTTTTTCAGGATCATGAAATGAGATTCTGTTGCATAGATTGGATGAAAAGCTTAATTTAGGTTCACCACTTATTTTAGTGAGATATAAAGTAGCCAAATTACCTAATTAAACAGGCTTTTGTTAGGGTAATAAATTCCGTATGTAATTAGTTTTCCTGACAATTTTCTTTACATATTTTACATGGCAGTTGCCCCCTCCAGACTCTAGATAACAACACGATATGTCCAAAATCAACAGAGGGGGCCATGCCAGTATGATGAGCTCTTGGAAAACAGACTAAGTTTGATTTCCCCCCAAAACAGAAAAATTATGAATTAAATTCCTAATTAAATAACATGCAGGTAACCCAAGAATGTAGATAAGAAGAGGTAGGAGAGGATATTCTTTTAGTGATTGGTAGCTGCCCTTTCAATATTTTGCTTTTTGTTTTGGATGAGCACTGCAGTGAGTGAGTTGATGGCATGGAGATGGCCCCGAAGCACACAAGTTTAATTTTCCAAGCGTCTTTCTTGGGGCATTTTTTGGATATGCTGACCTACCATAGGGCTTCACTTCACAATACTGAAGTAAAATTCAACCTCCATTTGGGTTCTGTGTATAAAAATTGGGAAGGGGGTCAATCTAATCTTGTCTTTCCTTTATCTTAAAAAGGGTTAAAAAATCAATATATTTATTTATTAAATTTATATCCCAATGATTCTGAATGGTTTACAAAACGTTAAAAAAGTAAAACAACACAAAGTGAAAAAGAGCAAAGATTGCAGAGATAACAAACCCAGATGGGAACAAAGAAAAAGAAGAAGAACATGGGCTTCCATCATGCTTGCCAAAGGCCTGAGCAAAGAGCCAGGTTTTCCTGGCACTTTGAAATGCCGGAAGGGTGGGGCTATCTGGATCTTGGGGGCAACCTCATTCCAGAAGGCAGGTTCTGTGACAGAAGAGGCACATTCTTCTGAGAGGTGGCATTATTTAATCGAAGGATCCTGGAGCATGCCAACCCTACCAGATTGCATCAAATGGGCAGATGTGATGGGTGACAGGCAGTCTCTCAAGTCCCAAGACCTATTGCAATGTACAATTATACATGATTGCAAATGAAAAATCTCTCAGGGCAGTCTTGACTGGAAACCTCACTCTGATAAGAATGAAGGTGGATTACAATTCTAAAACATTCTAAACCATTGAAAGAACGGTCCTCCTATAACTTGAAAGTTTGTCTTTAAGAATTCCTTTTCATATTGGGATGAAAACTTCTGGCAGTCAAAGATCCACTTTATGCAGTTTAAGTATCAATTTGCTTGGTAAAATAGGTCCACTAACAGGAGGAAAGGAGTCGACTGAACCAGATACCCTTTCAAAATTTATTGCTATTCTGAGGAATTTCTTATATATACCAGAACTGAGAATCTGAACAACAGGCTGCCACGACAAGGAAAAGAATAAGTGGTGTTATCTTGATAGTCAGATAAACACAGTATCTGTTCAAATAAAGTCATTTGGGGAATATTGGTTGAGAAAGCCACTTCACTTTGGATCTACTCCTTTCCCCATCCTCTGGTCAAAAAAGTCCTCAATACCAAGCTGTTAAAGGCAGCCATAAAATTGAGAAGAAACACTGACAAAGACATTTTATCAAGCTCCATCTGGGAGACAGGCCAGCTCTTCCTACTTCAAGTTTATTTCTCCTACACTGGTTTACTTCAGATAAAGTCTCATAAATAGTTAAGAGGGCCATTTATACAGGTTCGGGAATGGTTATTGCTTTCATCGCAGGGCCAGGATCCCTTGGCCTTAAGCTGCAGAACAGAACCTTTGCATGAAAAGCCAGAAGAAAATGCTAACTTTTTTTTGATGATTCTCCATTTTCATTCAAAGTTAGAAGTGCAAAAGCTACATTGCTCATGTAACAATAGTTACATACTACACCCCCATTCTTACAATGCAGCTAGCATTTCTTACACATAATCAAGATGTAAATATCAATGTTGGAATAAGAAGTAGATTATAATAGAGTTGACATCTCTTCTTGCTTCAAAATAAGTTACTATTCCCATTTATTCATTTCCCCCAGTATTTTCAATGGAACAATTCAGCATATTTTTTGTATTTTTTGACAAAGGTTAAAAACACTTAACTTTTGAGCAGATTATGATCAGTTTGTTTTAAGAAAATAAGTTAAAGCTTTTTGGTCATCTTTAAATCTCACTTTTCCAACAATGTTGCAATATGTATGATTAATAGCTATTGAAACTGAAGGAATCAGGTTTATAATGCTGTATTATTTCATAGATTTATAACCAAATGAAATAAACAAAATGTTAAAAAGTTATGGTGTTTATGTAGTTACTTACTAAGAACATCTACATTATATAAAAGTAACCAAAATACGTTTATGATCCTCAAGGCATGTCACAATTTTTGAGCACCCCTAGTGTTTGGAAGTTGAAAGTTGAAAAATTTGATAGGTCCTAAATCGCTTTCAAAGGATTTTTAATAATCTGTGCTGGTTTGGGGATGAAAATATTCATTTATGTAAGGTCATGTAATACACATAATAAAATGCTAAGTTTTTATTGTCTGTATTAAAATTAATTTTTATTATCTTTTGGAGAATATCTATCTAATGAGCAGTATGAAAAACTATCCAGAGTATGACAAAGGCTGGTTTTACTATAATTCTACTTTCTCTTCAATATATCAGCTAATGGTAGAATTGGGTTTATTTTATTTAATGAGAAATTAATTGAATGAAATAAATACAACAAATTAATAATGTAATAATCCACCAGCAATTAATAGCAGGAAGTACCAATGTAGAATGATTGATTATGACATAAGTTATTCAAGCTCACTGCCACTTTGGAAAAAAAGTATGTTATTTTATAGCCACAAGAAATTTGTGTAGGCAGAGAGAACATGAGAAAAATTTATAAAATTTATAAGATATATGACAAAAGCAATCTTTGAGAACTGAAATGAATTTCTTATTCTGATATTCATATTGTGTTGCATCTTTTTATTAATCATATTAAGACCAGCACTACTGTTTCTAATTGAGAAGATCCATTTCTCATTCATCCTAACCACTGTGAAATGGGTTGCTATCTGTTACTGTAGAATGGTTGCCATTGTGTTTCCCTCTCAAATTTTTGTTTTTGTTTGAAATGATGAATGTTGACTGTTTTCTTTGTCACCGACTAGATGCCAATTAAGGACAAGCTCTGAATACCCAGTGAAAAATTAATATATTTACAGAGTGAAAACCATTTAATTTATAGAAGTGGTACACTTTTGAAACAAGCCAGTGATTGAATTAAATTTGTTAAAAACATAAAGACACAACAAATAGACAGTTCCATGCAATCATATGAAACAAAAGCATGAAGAAACTGACATTTTGAATTTTCAGATTGATTACTATCCAGTAGATATTGAATCAAGTAACTCTCACACTGTGTCCCCATTGAATTCAGGAGGATTTGCTCACAAGGAAATATACCTGAGTATAAAGTATTTCATTAAATTAAACTGAAACAGACAAATATCTCCAGCCAGTTGGTATGGTATGTCTCTTCTTTAAGGCAACACATAGTATATAGAAGCCAAGTTAGTGGAATAATGTGGCAGAAAAATTGCAGACGTTTCATTTCCTTTCCCAGCAGAAACAGTAGATGGGAATAAGTTAAATAAATAATGATCTACCTGCATTTAATGAAACTCTAAACCCGTTGCCCACTTCAGTTGCATTATTTCTGCCTAGTGATAGAACTAATATTATTCATCATCATGGTTGAGGCAAGACAAAGCTATGTCAATCTCCCAATAGCAGGTCACTGTTTTTGAGTTTTAGCAGACCTTTCAAGTGTTCTGACAATTACAAACAAAACCTTCAACAATTAGCTGATGTGTTAACCTTGAATCTCTTTCCTTTTTCCTTACTATTGTACTGATCCCTTTGAATAAAGCGCTGTACTATTGAATTTCTCATTTCTGTAGATTTGATCTAGAGTTCCACTGTAATCTCTGATTTCTATTTTGACCTGGAATTTTATGTGGTCTGAACGGAAATTGATTTCTTATTTTTCAGATGAACAAGAGTCAAATTGCATGTTAAGTTAAGCTCCTGCTTTAGTGGGTATGCTTACTAAAGTTACAGAAGCAGTTGCGCTTGGCTCTGATTTGGAAGAGAAACTAAGTGTGTGTGTGTGTGTATCCTTCCCTGTATTGTTTTACTGCCTAAAATAAAACAAATAAAGGTAAAATCTCCTTTGAATTAAGCTTGATTCCTGGAAACTCCTTAGATACTTCCATGCAATTTCTCAATAACAATGCAGAAATGGTTTGCCATAGTTTACTTCTGCAAAGATTGTTGATTTCCTAGACTAGCCAACAATGATTGTGGCATTCCCTGGAGGTCTCTCATCCAAGTACTAACCAGGTCTAACTCTGCTTAGCTTCTAAAGTCCCACAAAGTCCCACAAAGTCATCCACCTGCTCTTAAAATGCTTAAAAAAACAAATATAAATGTGGGGAGGATGTTGTAGTTGGAGAGAGAAGAACAATGCAAAATGGAAATGCCTATTGTTCCAATTATATTAGTCACTAGTATATGTTATGTATGTAGGTTTGAATGTTATTGGTTTAGTTTGAATTGTTGTTGTAAATTGTCAAATATGATTGGTTTAAAAAGTGCGGGAAAACCCTGCACTCTGATTGGCTGGCAACTACGGCTGCTGGCTATAAGTAGCAGCCATAGCCCAGCCAAGTTGGGTCCATTCGAGCTGTAGTCACTAAATAAACTCTTCACTGAAGCCCTTCGCGTCTGACTCTTCATGCAAACTTAACACTGGCGATGAGGATGGGATTCCCCTGAAGAGAAGATGACACGGAAGACAAGCAGAAGAGCGAGATGGCTGCGCTGAACACCCCCCCAGCCCCGTTCGATCCGACGGCAGAAGACTGGGAATCGTATGCGGATCACTTCCAAATGTATTTGGAAGGAAACGACCTCGCCAACATCTCCGAGAAGCGGAAGAGGGCGGTCTTTCTTACGCACTGCGATCCGGCAGTCTTCAAGATGGTGAAGGCATTGGCGGGAGCTGCAGACATGAAGGTAATGGAATGGCCTGATTTAGAAAAGCTTTTAAGAGCCCATTACGCCCCACAAGTATCGTGCCTCATTAAGTGACACGAGTTTTACCGTCGGGATCAAGGGGAAAGCGAAAACGTTAATGACTTCATGGCAAGCTTAAGAGACATTGGGGGTGCATGCAAGTTTAACAGCTTGGAGGAGGCCATGCGCGATCGGTTTGTCCTAGGCCTCAAAGACAAGGTGCTTCAGAGCAAATTGTTATTAAAACCTAAGATCACGTTGAAGGAGGCCATAGAAGAGGCCTCCTCAGCAGAAGCCACTAAGTTCTCAGCGGCAGCCATGAAGAAAATTAACAAGGCCTCAAGCCATTCTGATGTGGAAAAGTCCACAACCCATTGCGAGCAAATAGATTCTGATTCAGACTGTAGTGAGGTGGAGGAAGGAATTTATAGACTCAGAATGGAGAAGAAAAGGAAAGACCTTGGAAGAAAGAGGCAAGACTTTTATTGCAGAGGCTGTGGGGGGAGGCACCCCCGCACTGAATGCAAGGTTTTAGACACCATCTGCCTACGTTGTGAGAAAAGAGGTCACCTAGCAAGAGTCTACAAATCATCCAGAACTCCACCTAGTAGGAAGAAATTTCCTGAGAAAGAATTCAAGCCCAACAACTTCAGTGAGAAAATGGGGCGCAACTCAGAAGCAAATGGGAAGAATGAAACTCATCAAACAGTCACCATTGGTCATTCTTCACCCTTAAGAAGCAGAAAAGTACATGTGAAGGTACTAATTGAAAAGTACATGTGAAGGTACTAAATGGAAGTGGACTCAGGCTCCTATTTATCTATGGTGTCATGGGACACTATTCACAGGCTACTTCCCAACATTCAGAAGAAACATTTCCAGAAGCAAGCACTGACTCTTAAAGACTACCAAGGGAACAAGATTCCAGTAGTTGGAACAAGAGAATTCAACATGAAGTTCAAAGGCCACACCAAACGTGGCCAAGGACCGCCCAAGCTTGCTGGGACTTGAGTGGTTCAATCCACTAGGCATCGAGGTGACTGGCATCAATCACGTGAGCAACTCTGAATGGGAGGAGGCCTTGAAGTCTGAGTTTCCAGAGGTCTTCAGCGAAGGATTGGGCAAGTATATGGGGACCCCTATCACTTTCAACCTAGATCCCAGGGTGCCCCCAATTCGTTTAAAGCCCAGAAGGGTCCCATTTGCTTTAAAGGAAAAAATTGATGCACAATTAGACAAATTAATAGCTCAAGGGGTTTTAGAGCCCACTGACCACTCCAGGTGGGAGACACCCATAGTCACACCAGTCAAGACTGATGGGTCAGTAAGAATCTGTGGAGACTATAAGGGGACACTGAACCATGCGCTGCAGCAGAGCGCATACCCAGTTCCAGTGGTGCATCATCTGTTACATTCACTTGGCAGGGGTACAGTCTTTGCCAAATTGGATCTGGCCCAGGCATATCAACAACTAACAGTTGATGATGCCACTGCAGAGGCCCAAACCATTGTGACTCATAGAGGTGCCTTCAAATGTAAAAGGTTACAATTTGGAGTAAGCGTGGCACCAGGCATCTTTCAAAGCCTTATGGAAAGGATGCTCCAAGGACTGCCAGGGGTAGTGCCTTACTTTGATGATGTGTTAATCTCTGCTGAAAATGACACTCAGTTACAAGAAAGACTCAGAGAAGTTCTTACCAGATTCAGAAAGCGGGGTTAAAAGTCAAGGAAGAAAAATGCACTCTTAAAACTGACAAGGTTGAGTTCCTGGGCTACATGATTGACAAGCATGGCATCCACCCTACAGATGCCAAGGTTCAAGCAATCAAAGAAGCCCCTAGACCTAAATGCAAAACAGATTTGCAAGCCTTCCTTGGACTCATTAACTTTTATCACATGTTCCTACCTCAGAAGGCAACCATTGCTGAACCATTAGTTGACAGGAAGTCTGTTTGGGTCTGGGGCAGGAAGGAACAATCAGCATTTAACAGTATTAAAAGACTAATCACGTCTGATGCTGTACTAATACAGTTCTCTGAGAATTTGCCTGTTGTACTGACTTGTGATGCATCCCCTTTGGAGTGGGGGGTGTTTTGAGCCACAGGCTTCCCAGTGAGAGAGAAGCCCCTATTGCATTTTACTCTCGCACTTTGACCAAAGCAGAGAGGAATTACAGCCAATTGGACAAGGAAGCATTGGCAATTGTTGCAGCTGTTAAGAAATTTCATGAATATCTGTATGGGAGAACATTTACCATTGTTACAGATCACAAACCTTTGTTAGGCATTGTGGCAGGAGACAAACCTACACCTACTATCCTGTCACCAAGAATGCTGAGGTGGACTGAATTTCTTGCTGCTTATTCATACAAACTTATCCACAAGCCTGGCAAGGACATTGGACATGCTGATGCACTGAGTCGCTTGCCCACTTCCTTGCCACAAGGAGGACTTTGAACCTGAAACACACACCTTTTTCCTAGAAACTGTTGCCAAGCTTCCAGTGATGCTGCTGAAATTGCCAGAGAGACTGCCAAAGACACTTTATTGGCTCCTGTTATAGGCTGGATTAAGAAAGGTTGGCCTCTTCAAGATCTACCTCACCTGGCTCAACCTTTTAAGTCCAGGCAAACTGAATTATCTGTATTAAGAGGATGTATTTTGTGGGGTAACAGGGTGGTTATTCCTGCAAAACTGCAAAAGAGGTTTTGGAAATGTTACATGAGGGTCATCCAGGTATTGTCAGAATGAAGGGATTGGCCAGGAGTTATGTATGGTGGCCAGGTATTGACAAAATGGTTGAAAACTGGGTTGCATCTTGTCCCAACTGTCAGGTAGTCAGGCCTGCCCCACCTCTCACCCCCACACAGGAATGGGAATGTCCTAGGGGCCCATGGTCCAGGATTCACATTGATTTTGCAGGCCCTACCAGAGGGCACACCTTTCTTATTATAGTAGATGCATATTCCAAATGGCTAGAGGTAATCCCCATGGCATCCACCACAACTGATGCTGTCATCAAGCAGCTCAAAACTTTTGTAACCCACGGTTACCTGATGTTCTTGTCTCTGACAATGGCCCTCAATTTACATCCAACCTTTTGAATCCTATTTAGCACAACAGGGTATCAGACATGCCCTCACTGCCCCTGGGCACCCTTCGCTAATGGCTGGGCTGAACGATGGTACGCTTTACCAAGGAGAAGCTTCAGCAACTGGGTCCTGGGGACATCACTGAGAAAGTTGAAAACTTCTTAGTGTTCAGCACATCACTCCTAACCCATCTAATAACTTATCCCCAGCAGAGTTGTTGATGGGTAGGAAACTTAGGTCTTCCCTTGACCGCCTTCATCCCACTTACGCACCCAACACACCACTAGATTCCACTTCCAAAGTTCACATTCAGTGTGGGTGATTCTGTTTATGCTAAGAACCTTATGGGTGAACCATTGTGGATTCCTGCTGAGATAACTCAAATCACAGGCCCTTGTTTTTACAGGGTGCAAACAGAGGATGGACTCCTCTGGAGCAGGCACATTGATCAACTTAGATCCAGGTTCTCTCAGGAACATCACACTTGTTCCTCTCTAGTTCCTCACCTGATGTCAATTCTAGGGGAAGGGAGGAACAGGAGGAAAATCAGCAAGCAAGAATCAACCCCATGTAATGAGCCATTACGACAGGAACCATTCCAAAACCTGTCACAATGCCAAAATCCATCCTTAGAAGTGGAAGATTGTACATCACTACCTGACCTGGGTGCTGACATTGGTTTGGAGATGGGTTGGGAGGAGAGACCAGATTCTAACAATCAAACAGGGTCTTCTTTCACAGGAAGTCCCAGTGGGGAAATGTCAGCAGACACCTTTCCTCTCTCACTGGGTGAGAACGTTAAAACTTCTGAACCACGAAGGTCTCAATGTACATGTAAGAGCCCCACCTATTTAAAAGAATACATTAGATAGGTTGGGGTTTGGTATGGACTGAACCTAGTGGGGAGGGGTGTTATGTATCTCACTTGTGGGTGTGCCCCAGGGCTCGGTCCTCTCGCTCCTCCTGTTCAACATTTATATGAAGCCGCTGGGTGAGATCATCCGTGGCTTTGGGGTGAGTTATCATCAGTATGCTGATGATACGCAGTTATACATCTCCACCCTAGGCCCCATCAGTGATGCTCTCTCCGTGATGTCCCGTTGTCTGGAGGCGGTACGGATCTGGATGGACAGGAACATGCTTCGACTCAATCCAGCCAAGACAGAGTGGCTGTGCATAGTGACATCTCGGTCCAGTTTGGATGTTCCATCTTTGGTCATGGGGGAGGAAGTGTTGCCCCCTGTGGACAGGGCACGGAACCTGGGGGTCCTCCTGGACTCACGGCTCAAATTGGAGGAGCAGGTGGGGCCGTGGCCAGTTTGCCCAGATCCGGCTGGTTCGCCAGTTACACCCATTCCTGGACCGAGATGCCCTGTGCACAGTCACTCAGGCTCGTATTTCCGACTCGACTACTGTAACGCCTCTACCCAGGACTGCCCTTGCGTACCACTCGAAGGCTTCAGCTGGTGCAGAATGCAGCCGTGCGGGTAGTGATGGGAGCTTCCCAATACTCCCATGTTACACCCCTCCTGCGCGACCTGCATTGGCTTCCAGTTGCCCTCTGGGTGAGATTCAAGGTTCTGGTATTAACATTCAAAGTCCAGCATGGCATGGGTCCAGGTTATTTACGAGAACAGCTCCTCCCAACATCAAATACTAACCGCCCTGTACGGGCTCACAGACGGGTCTCCTCGGGTGCCATCTGCACTCAATGTCGCTTGGGCGATCCGGGAGGGCCTACTCTGTGGCGGCTCCCACTCTGTGGAATCTTCTTCCGCTGGAGCTCGCCTGGCCCCCGATCTTCGCACCTTCCGCCACGATTTGAAGACTTGGCTCTTTTTACAATCTGGGCTGTGCTGATTCTCTGGGGTTGGTCCTATTTTAACTATGGGTTTTAATTTTCAATTCGGCTTAACTTGTTTAATATACTTTTAATTAATTTATTTATTGTTGTATTTTTAGCTGTGAGCCGCCCTGAGTCCTTTTTGGAGAGGGGGCGACATATAAGTCGAATAAATAAATAAATAAATAAATAAATAAATAAATAAATGTAGGTTTGAATGTTATTGGTTTAGTCTGAATTGTTCTTGTAAATTGTCAAATATGATTGGTTTAAAAAGTGCAGGAAAACCCTGCACTCTGATTGGCTGGCAACTATGGCTGCTGGCTATAAGTAGCAGCCGTAGCCCAGCCAAGTTGGGTCCATTCGAGCTGTAGTCACTAAATAAACTCTTCACTGAAGCTCTTCGCGTCTGACTCTTCATGCAAACTTAACAGTATACTTGTTACAATGTAGATTTTCAAACAATTTTTCTTAGCTTGGTCTTTCTCACCTGTTCCCACAGCACATACATTTCATACACGAGTGCATGTATGAATAAATGGTTATTCCCAAACATTATCTTTAAAAGCTTTTTCTAAGCTGGTGTCATTCAGAAGTGTTAGGTTACAATTTACATCATCCTCAATCCGCACAGCCAACATATCTTGTAAGAAGGCCAGGAATTTGAAGAAGACTATTTCAGCTCTTAAGGGTAATGATAACTGGTTTCTGCTTAGAGCAACATTATTTCCAAAGTAGTTGTGTTTTGCATTTTCAGATTCAATTCCTCATTTAAGACAACTCTGCATCTGGTTTTGACTTTAATGAGGCACAGCCCTGTCAGTATCTTTTCCAAGGATTTCACCTATGTTGTATGAAATGTGTTTTTTGGTAATATAAAAATAAAATTAGCACTTTGAAATGGCATACACATAAAATATGATTATTTTTGACAGGAGGAAATTAAATTGTAGGAAGTCTGCAACAGTCTGTTTTACATTTAGAAATGTATATTTGGAAGGATAAAAACTCAAACCAAAGTAATGTAAATAATATAATTATATCCAGGAGTTTCCGAATCCTAACATTGATTTGATGTTTGTCCTTGAGAAAGTCACATATTCTATAGGATCTCCGCTGCTGACTTGCAAAATATACCAGACTCAAGATAGAGAAGGAGGGTGAATTCCAATAAACATTGTGGTGGAAATAAATACTTTCTGTCCCCCTTTAATGAATTAATGTGAAATGATTACATTGCACTGTCTTTTCATTCTGTAGAATTGCCTTTCTGTTTGGGAATTAGATTTATATCCAATCTTTTTTCCCTGAAGTATATTTAGGGGTCCTTCCTCCCATATCTCTCCCCTACAAAATAACAATAACTGGCCCCAGAGAGCTGAAATGACCATGAACTTGAGTTTTGCTATGTTAAACTTTGATCACAGTGGTTATTGGCCTGCTTGGTGCCAACCCAAAAAACACTTGGACGTCACTTAGAAAATATGCACATTGATAAAATGTCCATCAGTCAGTTGCAAAAGATCTCACTGCTTGGATCTACACTGATACATTACAACCTTTTAGGTTCTTGGGAGGAACTCAGTGTGTATGAAGGCTAATACCAGGTAAAGAACTGGCACCTGTGACTTCACATTGTTGTGAATAGATACTATTATTATTATTATTATTATTATTATTATTATTATAAAATATATAAACTATAAAGCTATAAAATAGTTTGACAGTTCTGGACTACACTAAGAAAAGCTAAGAACCCTTGCTGAAGGAAGTCAATCAAGGAAAGTTCTTGAAAACAGCAAAGGTGAAGGCTGAATGTAGAAAATAAACAATTGAAAACTGATCTGTTAATTTGAGGAACAAGCCAATGTGTTGTCAATACTTGTAGGATATAGAAGGAAAAGTTGACACAATCTTATATGGAGCTCCTTAACATCAGGACTGCATAAAGGTAAAAACACAATATATAACAAACAGCAACAAATGTCATTTTTGTAGTGAAAAGGATGGAACAATTGGGTATTTGATCAGTGACTGTGGCAAGATTGCACAAACTGCTACAAGCAGTGTCATGACTAAATTGACAAAATTTTCAGTAGAAACTTTGCCAGAAGTTTGGAATCAAGGGAAGTAAAAGCTACAGGAACCATCAGGTTGAGAAGGTTTTGGGAAATGAGTGAGTTAAGATCTTATGGGACTTTTAAGATCAAACAGACAGGGCATCTTGTTCATAACATGCCTGATATAATAATTATTGAAAAGAAGAAAAGTCTGGTTCGCTGATGTTATTTCAGATGATGCTAGATCTGAGGATAAACTATTAGAAAAAAAATGAAATACTGGGACTTGCAGATTGAAGGTGAACACTTATGAAAAAAAAATCTATTGTTATGCTGGACTGGAGCCCTCAGAGTGAAACCTTGATATTTGAAAATATTGACTTTATCAGATCTGAATACCTTCCTTTTACAAACCCCTTCCCTCCCTCTCAGGTTTTATTTACTTTGCCTATTCTGTCTTATTTAGTTTTAAAATCTTACACTCCAAATGATGATGGATTTTATGTCCATGCATCCATGCATCCACCCATCCACCTACACTGGACATCATAATCAAAACCAGGGGTGGGATTCAACGGTGTTACTACCAGTTCGGTGATTACGTTTTGCTGTGCGTGCATGTAATAAATCTTAAACTGTGCCACCCGGACAGCTGATAAGTGCTGCACGCGGGTGAAAAGCCGCTTTTTTTACTGCTTTTTCAACCTCAGCTGTGCTGCGCAAAGCAGCTGAGGTTGAAAACAAAGGAAGTAAAGGACAGGTAAGAGCCCGGGCAGGCGGGTGGGCCAAACAGCAGCAGACACAGAACTGGTTCAGTGTCTGCTGCTCTTCAGAGCTACTGGTTCTATAGAGCCGGGCAGAACTGGTATCATCCCACCCCAGGTCAACACCCATGTAGTCCCAGGGATGGGAACACTTTTTAAAAATTACCCTTATGATCATTAATACACATATTACTACAAAATACTGTTAAATGGTGTGATTTATGATGTTTTAAAACAGTGTATAAATCTTCATATTCTCCCCCAAATAAACACGTATCAACTTGAATTTGACAAATGTATTTTCTAATCACAATTATTAGCTAGTGATAGCTCTCTGTAAGTTAGTGGTGCTTTTCTTTGAATCTTGGCAACAGTTGAGGTTAGATTTTTGTGTGTGGCCTTGACATTTATTTAATAGAGAAGGTAGGAGAGAAAGATAAAAGGCCAAAGGAGTGCATTAAGTAATGGATAGAGAATAGAATCTACAGCTGAAGTATGGAACATTGCAACTTGCATTTACATTATTCTTAATTAAATACAGTAACAGGTGGCCCTGCACGTTGCATAGCAATATCAGGAAATGTGGGAGATAAATGAGGTGAAATGAAAAGGTTATCTAAACTCAAGATTTAAAAGAAGTGTATATGTGTGTGTGTGTGTACACACATATATAAAATCATTTATAAGTTTGATGGTTCTATTCTGTATATTATGAAAGAAAGTAGCATATAGTGTTATAGTTTCATTCTCTAAAGTCAATACATTAAAGAATTAAAATCAAATTTATTATGGCATATGTCATTTAACCATTTTTATATTCCAAAGGTTATTATCTATATCGCCAGAAAAGTGAATACAGTTGGGGGACCAAATGCTGAATTTTAATTTGTATATGTATATGTTTGAGAGGATCAAGAATCACAGTGGGCAAGAAAATGTCATATATATATAAAGAATAAGAGATTTCTTTTTTCATGGATTTACAATGAGAGTTTTCTTTTTAAAATAACGATTGCTAAGCTTATTTTAGAGCTCTTGCAATAATTATCATTGTTTAGCACCTCAAAGCAGTGTCACTAATTTTATTTGAAACTTTGGTCTGAGGAACTAAAAATAATCCTGGGGTTTTATACTGACATCATAGGATTTAATTTGTCAATAAAACAATATATAATTGAATTGTACAATTTGAAAATTAGAGTTCACGAGTATTTGTATGCTTCAATTCAAAATTGTATTATGTTATATTGTAGCATTCTCAAATCTGATTGCCTGCAGATTTTAGTAAAAAATCTTTCTTAGTTGTAGGTCCAATTTACATCTCAAAATTATCCTTTAAACTCATAATTAAGAATCTAAATTGTGGGGATTCAATAACCAGTCATTTCAGTGTCCAAAGATGTCTGACTACATACGTGGCGTTTATTACTTTTATACCATTTTTACAAGCAGAAAAGAACAGCATAGATACAGCATTGGGATTGGAGAATAGATCCACATGGGTGAAACCCCTCAATCACATTGGCATAACCCCTCAACCAATCCTTGAAGTTAGTGGTGATGTTAGTAAATGATATCACCTGTACACCTGGAAAATCAGAGACATCCCATCCCCATCCCAACAGATAAGAGAATGAATAGAAGATGAGCTCATGGGATAGCAAAAGAGGCCCCCTCCACCAGGCTGCAGTGTGCTGCCAGCTACTAGTGTCATCCAGGGAACCTCAGTGGCTACCACACTAAATAATTTAGGGATAGTTCTTAAATAAAGCTTTAGAACAGGGTTCTCAAACTCTAGTTCATCGAGGGCCGCGTTTGTGTTTGACCTTGGGGGGCTAGGGTGGGTGTGGCCAGGATGGGCATGGCCAGCATAACATCACTTGTGTTGGGGGTGCCTGGGGCGGCCCGAACACTCTGCCAGAAAAAACTAGCTCCTGAGCTCTGTTTTTGGCCATGACAGCCTCCTGAAACCCTCTGCCAGTGAAAACGGAACTCGGAAGGCTGCTTGCAAGCTCTGCTTTCACTGGCAGAGGCATCATGGGCCGGTTCTTTGCTATTTCCAGGGGCCAGATATAAGCACCCCTGTGGACCGGATCCGGCCTCTGGGCCTTTGACACCCCTGCTTTAGAATATGAATTATGTGAACATATCACTAAAACTTTATCCCATTCCAACCCAAACATCTAATTAAATTCTAGACTATTCCTTACAAAAGCTCCATGTTACTGATATCCCAAATACCTTTTAATCCTGAATGAAACTCTCATAAATGGATGAATAATAGAAAAAGCAATTAAAAAGGAAGTTGTAACATAATTCTTACATTGCCACTTGTTTTGTGTTTTGTCAATCACAGTTTAGCAGGGATAGGCAATCTATGGCACCTTGAACAACAACAAAAAGCATTCCTTGTTATTGGTCATGTTTCCAAGGAATACTGGAAGTTGTAGTTCAGCAACATCTGGAATAACATCGGTTACTTCCCTCTGATACATAGCATTGATTTAATCATTGTTGATAGTCATGAGATAGCTGGCAGGACCTAGAGAACATTCTAAAGATACAGTTCTATTGCTTGTTAAACATGTCATGTCCTATAGATTGCAATATTCCCACAGTACTCACTGAAAAATTATCAGGGTTGCATGATGGAATAGCAGGGCATTAACAGAAATAATGAATTGATAAGCAGTGAGCTATAAGCTGTCTTAGAAAAATCAGGAACACCGTAACAATGGTACACTTTCAGAGTCAATACTGTTGAAGACCATTACAACATATTTTTACTATACGGACTATACAGAGGTTTCAGCTGGTGCAGAATGCAGCCGCATGGGTTGTGATGGGAGCGGCCCAATACTCCCATGTGACACCCCCTCCTGCGCAATCTGCATTGGTTGCTGGTTGCCCTCCATGTAAGATTCAAGGTGCTGGTATTAACCTATAAAAACCTTCATGGCTTGGGTACAGGGTATTTGCAGGAGTGCCTCCTACCAGCATCAAGGTCCAATCGCCCAGTGCGTGCCTACAGTCAGGCCCTCCTGGGGGTGCTGTCAACCAGACAATATCGGTTGGCGGTCCCCCGGGGGAGGGCCTTCTCTGTGGGGGCACCCACCCTGTGGAACCAGCTGCCCCTGGGGCTGCGGTTGGCTCCTGACCTGCGTTCCTTCTGCCGCGATCTAAAGACCTGGCTATTTTTACAGGCCGGCCTGGATTGAGAGAGATTGGGGTTTTAATTGGATATTTTAGCATAATTTTAATTCGTTATTTGGATTGGACTAATATTTTCTTTATTTATGTATGTATATTCTTGTGTGAGCCACCCCGAGTCCCCCCCCAGAGATGGGGTGGCATATAAATCCAAACAAACAAACAAACAAACAAACCTGAAGTCAAAAGAGTCATCAAACTATATATACCAATAACAACTCCCAAAACCAGAAAAAACAAATTACCCATAACAATAAGGAAGCTTCAATCCAAAAAGAAATCACTTTGGCAGAAAAACAAATCTGGTCACGTTGCCAACTTCAAAAGCTGATACAAAAATTTATGCCACCAGATAAAGACTGAATGCACCAATTATCACATTAAACAAGAGGAAAACCTTCTATACACCAATTCCACCCACGCTTTCTACAATTTTGTAAACAACAAACTAAAAGACTCAAGGTCCATCCCACCCCTGAAAGGACCTAATGGTAAAGATTGCAATGATGACACCATTAATGCCAACCTCTTTAACACATTCTTTGGCTCAGTATTTGTAAACAGCAATGGATCATGCCCAGTATTTCCTAGTCGAACCACAGACAACTACAATGATCTAATACATCGATTTTACAGAAGACAATGTTGAAAAAGCACTATGCAATCTAAAACCATCTCTATCTATTGGACCGGATGGAATATGTGCCTACTTCTTTAAAAAGCTATCCACTGCCATAGCCGAACCTCTAAGCATAATCTTTGAAAAATCTTTCAGGACCAGCTCCTTGCCAAACCTATGGTCACTAGCCACGGTCATCCCCATCTTCAGAAAGGGAGACCCCAGCCTAGTTGAAAATTACAGACCAATCTCTTTATGCTGTGTCACCTGTAAAGTTATGGAATCAATTATTAACCAATCCATTATCCTCTACCTAGAGACAAACAACCTACTCTCTAATAAACAATTTGGTTTCAAAAAACTATCCTGTACTCTGCAACTCTTACACTGCAAAAACATATGGACTACACAACTCGATCAGGGCAAAGCAATAGGTGCAATTTACATAGACTTCTGTAAAGCCTTTGTTTCAGTGGTACACGACAAACTACTCCTAAAACTAAAATCTTATGGTATCTCTGGACAACTGCATAACTGGATAGAAGCATTCCTGTCAAACAGACAACAAATGGTCAAAATTGGGAGCGTCCTATCAAATTCTGTACCTGTCAAAAGTGGTGTCTCCCAAGGCAGCATTCTAGGACCAACTCTCTTCATATGCTACATAAATGACCTCTGTGATCATATTAAGAGCAACTGCGTTCTCTTTGCTGATGATGTAAAGCTATTCAACACCACCGACAATACTGCTACCCTTCAAAAAGACCTCGACAATGTATCAGAATGGTCAAACAAATGGCAACTTCAAATCTCAACAAATAAATGCTCTGTCTTACATATTGGCAAAAAATCAGAAAATAAAATACAAGCTGAATAGTCAAGACCTTGTTGATGATCCAAACTCTGTCAAGGACCTTGGAGTACTCATCTCTAATGATCTAAGTGCTAGAGCCCACTGTAACTACATAGCCAAAAGGCATTAAGAGTTGTTAACCTAATCCTGTGTAGCTTTTTCTCTGGTAATATCACACTACTAACTAGAGCATACAAAACATTTGCTAGACCAATACTTGAATACAGCTCATCAGTCTGGAACCCACATGTATCTGATATTAATACATCTGGACCTATTGGACAGATTCCCTCACAGTCACTCATGCACTCGCTGTCTCCCTCCTGACTACTGCAATGTTTTACATGGGGCTGCCCTTGAGGACCACTTCGAGGCTTCAGCTGGTCCAGAATGCAGCGGCTTGTTGATGGCAGGATCCTGATACTCCCATGTTACACCTCTCCCGCCGATCTGCACTGTTTACCGTTGCTCACGGGTGAGATTCAAGGTGTTGGTGTTAACCTATAAAGCCCTTCATGGCATCGGACCAGGATATATGTGGGAGACCCTGCTGCTGATAACAGCTTCCCAGTGTCCTGTGCCCTCCCATCAACAGGGCCTTCTCTCATCTGCAATGTCGGCTGGTTCCCAGGGGAGGGCTTTCGGTGGGGCACCCACTCTATGGAACCAGCTTTCCCTAGAGCTCTGGGTGGCCCCTGATCTCTGCTCCTTCCACCGTAACCTAAAAACCTGGCTGTTCCAACTAGCCTACCTGGACTGATGGGGTTGGGAGAGGGTTTTAAAATGCTTTTAATTGGCATATTTATGAGACCTTGGTTTAATTGTTTTTTAATATTTGTATATTTTTATTGGATTGTTTTTAGTTTGTAAGCATGAGTTTCGAGATAAGGCAGCATATAAGTCTCATAAATAAATAGAAATAGAAATAAATAATACAATTGAGAAAGTCCAGAAATATTTCACAAGAAGAGTTCTATACTTGTTGCAGAATACCTTATGCCACCAGACTTGAAATTCTAGACCTAGACAACCTAGAACTACGCTGCCTTCAGTCCGATCTAAGTATTGTACATAAAATTATATATTGCAATGTCCTACCTGTCAATGAATACTTCAGCTTCAACCATAACAATACAAGAGCACACAATAGATACAAACTCAAGGTAAACCGCACCAAACTTGATTGCAGGAAATACGACTTCACCAACAGAGTGGTCAATGTCTGGATACTCTACCTGACTCTGTGGTTTCTTCCCCAAACCCCAAAAACTTTAACCTTAAACTGTCTACTATTGACCTCACCCCTTTCCTAAGAGGTCTGTAGGAGCTGCACATAAGTTTAACACCAACGCCTACTGTCCCTGTCTTATTGTTTCTTTTTTTTCTTATAGGTATCCATTTCATGTATTCATAACTATGTTTATACTTATACCTGTTATCTTATAATCCCTTGACAAAATAAAATAAATAAATAAATAAATAAGGAAAGCATCTTCTGCTCTTGGGCTTAAGCACTGTGAGAAAGATGAAATTAGGTGCAGATGATGCTGTTCTTGTGCAAGAGCTTTTAAAAGTAGCAGAACAAAATCAGCTATGAGGTGGGTATAATCCTTCAGTTCTTGTGCAAGCTGTTGCACAAATGTTTGTGGAAGGATCTCTCTGTCCAGAACTAATCAAATTGTGGGAAAATAGGAGGGTCCTTTGGACCAAGGTTCAGTTGGAAAAGTGAGCTTAAATTTAGACTTCTTTTTGCATTTAGGCATACTGAAATTGTAGCTCACAGGTGCTTTTTTGGGTAGTGATAGGTATTTTCATATGCTATCATTTTTATTTTTTATTATAGGGAAACTAGGGGCTTGTCCAGGCAGTTGCCAGGAGTCAGCACTGACTTGAAGGCACAAAATAAAAGTGTGTGTGTGTGTGTGTGTGTGTGTGTGTGTATGTGTATAAAGCTTCAAAATTGGAATTGATCTGTGTCTCTCAGGATCTCTGAGAAGGACTGCTTCTAGCAGGAAGTGATTACATTTATTTCTTCTTGCTATTCCCTGGCTCCCTCTCCTTTGAAAGCAAGAAGCCAGTGCTGCATACTGAAGGGCACATGATGTACTCTGAAATAATAGATCCCATTTTCTAAATTGTGCTTCTGCACTCTTTTTTGTGTCACTTCTAATAACCAGCCAAATGTGAGTGGGTTAACACACATCTTTTTCATGATTTATGAGGTAGCCTTCTTAAAGCTACAAATAATTTTAAATCTCTACATCTTGAGTGTTTGTAAGATCAAATGGCCTATTCTGAAAATAGAAGCTGGTAGACTATAAATTATTATAAAAAGGAATACATATTATTTTAATACTGAGGCAGAAACATAAGTTAGAGAGCTGGAATCAGTTTTGGCATTTTTTTCTCCACATAAACCACATATGCAACTTTCCTAGAAATCCCTTGGTGCTGTGCTTCAAGATCAAGTGTATTGGTGTATGATTGTTAGTAACAAGGAGCTTAAAACTGTCTTTGAAAAAAATAAATTGTGCTATGCAGCTTCCTCAGATTTGGCCTCAACAGGGAACTCAATATCTACACCTGTTAGCATATCTTTGAGATTGGTATGTAATGTGTGGAAAATACATCATTATAATGTGTAACAGGCAGCATAAAAACAATATCCCAAGTGAAAGAAAAGGGTGGGTTTCCTTTGATATATCAGGAGGATAATGTATCCAAATGTCTAATTATATTGATTCATAACTTCAACTGAAACTTGAAATAATTTCAAATGAAATTGTTGTAAAGAGGAAACAAATTAATATGTTACCTTGTTCAAGAGGGCCTCTATTCACATCCAGATCTGAATGAGTGTTCTTTATGGAAGACATTGCATTTATTATTTCATTTGAGAAAATATTTATTTCTTGAAATGTACAGTAGAGAAACAATGTTCCCACTAAATATCTGTGGAGATTCTCAGTCATCCATGTCTCTTGAAAAAGCATCTTTGGGACTATGTTCCCACTGTTATTATCTATATGAAATATTGCTGTGATAATTCAACTATACTGTTTGTTTCTACTCTTTTTGCTGATCTTTTTACAAACATACTGGTATACTGTAAAAAAAAGATAACAAACACCGAGCTCTTCTGTGTTCTCTTCTTACTCTTTCTACATATCCACCCACACACTACTGGATTTTTTCATTTGAAGATGTAACCTTGCAGTATGTGATTTTATCATTGGACTATGACTGGAAAGACTGAGAATTCAAACCTTCATTTAGTCATGAAGTAAAAAATGGTGAACTTGGAAATCCCCTTTCTTGTTCTCAGCCCATTTTCAAAGGTATTGTGAGATCAAAAAAGGGGAAAAAAAGAAAGAACCTTTTTACACTGACTTGTATTCCTTGGATAATAACTTTATTGTCATTTTTTGTACTGCGAGCATACCGCCCCACATTAGAAATGAAATTCTGTTGTCTGCTCTCAAGAGATAGTATATATTTACCCAAACACATACATAACACATATATACAATATATATGTTTTTGTAGATTTTCACGGGTACAGGTATGCAGGTCTTGGCATGTTCGGGTCTTTTCCCGTGTAAGATTGAGAGTATCTTGGCGACGTTTCGACGAGGCCTGAAGATGGCGAGTGGGACCTCGTTGAAATGTCGCCAAGATACTCTCAATCTTACATGGGAAAAGTCCCGAACACGCCAAGACCTGCATATATATATATGAATCTGGATATCCTGTTTCCGATACCATGTGTGATGACCCAGGGTGGGATACAAAAGCAATGAAGTCACAAAAACAGGTGAAGTCCCTTTAATTCCTTCAACTTGGCTTCAAAGGTCCAATTATCATTGACTGGAGAAAAAACTCCCCCACAAACAGTTGTGAAAAGGAAGAACTTCCGTTCAAACTCAAAATACATATAATTTATAAAACAACACAAACCACAATTAATTAGACAAGGCAGGATAAGGGCTTGAAGACGTCCACAGATATCAAAATACACACACTGGGAAGGACGCCAGAACTCAGATAAGAACTGACAAACTAGAAATATTTTCATGCTTTGCTTCCAGCACTGGCCCATGCACAGTTTGTCCTTTTAAACAGTCCTCACAGCTGCAGCCCATGAAGGAGATCAAGGCCCTTTCCTCCCTTGTAGACCATGCCATTCATGTTTCTCCCTTATCTGCTCCTCCCTGTGTGCCCTAGGATGAAGAGAGGATGGGCCTGGGTCTTCCTCTGAATGCCCAGCTGGCCTGTGCCCTTCCCCAGTTTCCTCCACAACCTCTGGAGCCACACTTTCACTCCCTGTCGGCTGTTCCTCCTCTCCCTCGGTGTCAGATTCTAACAGGGGCATGACACCATGAAGCCTCCTCCCAGAAGGTAACAAGGAAAACAGGTCATGAAGAGGATGTGTAGTGTGCTAGACAATCCTGCAGACCCTGCTTAAGCATTGCTTACGTGCTACGTCCTGGATAGAAGGAACTGAACTACCAATTATCTTTTCTGCCATCCTCACTATTTTCTGCACTGCCTTCCTGCCTGAAGCAGTAATGCTTCCAAAGCGATATGACAGGATGCTTTCGATTGTCCCTCTATAGAAAGTGGTAAGGACAGGGGAAGGAAGATGAACTTTTTTTTATAGGGCCTTGGTGGTGCAGGCTGTTAATAGCCTAGCACTTAGTTCCAGCTGCCTGTAATTATTGCAGGCTCGAATCCCACCAGGCTCAAGGTTGACTCAGCCTTCCATCCTCTCAGGATATGTAAACTGAGGACCCAAGATTGTTGGGGCAATAAGCTGACTTTGTAAAAATGCCGCTTAGTAATAAGCAGGCATATACAATGGAATGAAGGCTATTGCTGAGCGCATTGGGTTGTATCCCAAAAATTGTAAGCTGCCCTGAGTCTCTGGAGAAGGGCGGGATATAAATATGAATAAAAATAAATAAATAAATAAATAAATAAATAAATAAATAAATAAACTTTTCTCATGTGACACAGAAAATGTAGGCACTGCTGAGCCCATTTCAACAGTGTCTCACTGTTGAGCGATCAGGCTAGAAAAGGCAGAATGCAAATAAATAAAGCAATATATTATTCATTTGTACTAGCATTTGATAAGGATCAATAATGGATCATTAAGATTTTAAAGCACTTTAATGCAAATAAAAATTAATCACTTTTAAGGATGTGGTAAAAAATACTCAAGATGGCAGCTATAACAGTGTGATCAAAAGTCTCTTTTTAGGCCAAGCCGAGCTTTGATCACATTGTCAGAGCTGCCATCTTAATTTTTTTTACCATACCCTACAAAAATTCTGGCCCACTTTCAAGTAAAAATCAAAGCTGAATACTGATTTCACATTTAAAATATCGCCAATATATTAAGCCATGAGATTTTTAATGTTAAAACCTTTCAGATGATTGTGGATCTCATCATTATTTTAAAATGCATTGAGATTCTCCCTAATCTAATCTAATCTAATCTAACAACAACATTTATATTACATAAACTGTGGCCGCGTCTGTAGTAAACAGATAATGCATTATAGTTAAGAAGTTAAAACTGCTTTATTTCAATGACAAAGATTTTAAATAAAATTTAATTGTTCATTTGAAACTAGTGAGAATGTGCAATCTTAATTGCATTTAGTTCAGTAGATGTAATATCTTTACTGAGACAAATTATCTGATGTTATCCTTCTCATAAATTAAAGGAAAGCAAGCAAACAAACTTTGGCTTATGCTTGAGCATGTAGATTTGACCCAACAAATTCACCCAGCAATTCTATTTTGGTGATGAACTTTGATATTTACTAAATATGACAACCTGTCATATTGTGTTGAGGCTATATATATATAGTAGCATGTAAGTATGATTTCCTAAAGCAGTGTTTACAAAACTAATATTGCAGAAGAGTATTAATTTTTAAATTGGGAAAGTACATCTATTGTGAAACGGTAATCAGTAAAACTTTGATTGTAACATATCAATTTGTGTGGTATCATTTTAAACATCCAGAAGAACTGCCTAAAATGCAATTGGATGCAAGCAAATCTCATTGTATCCAATGGTACTTAGACCCATTAAGTAAAATCGCAACCAAGAACACTTTTATGTGGGAATCCCATAATCCTTAAATATGCATAAAATTGCATGGTAGAAGACTTCCCTTCTGCCCATATTCTATTGATTCAGGTGAGTTTGTTGTTTAATTATAAATAAATACTGGCCTTTTAGGCAAGAGGATCCATCTTAACATTCAGTAGCATATTGGAGGGCACATTTCAAAAGTTTGTGGGGCCAGGACACAAAGTTGGCCAAAGTTTGTGGAAGAATACAGCTCTTTTAAATATTCAAATATTCAAACATAAGCCTTGTTCTAAAATGCACTATGGACCACAAAAGACCCATAGTTTAGGCATATTTTTATTTCTGTTTTAGCTCATGTCATATAAGCCAGCAATGGGAATTGAGGGAATTGAAGTCCACCAGGCTTAAAGTGGCCATGGTTGGAGACCCTTGATCTAGATCAATATTTAGAATTTCAGCACATTTTGCAGCTGATTAAGCAGCCAAAAATAGAGATATAATGACAAGGTTTGAAAATAACTTTCTTTGTTCCTCAAGCTATAGGAATCAGTCTAATATAAGTTAGCCAATTTTGTTCAGCAGAGATTTAGGTTAGCTACTGTTTGAATTTGACCTACCAAGGCTCCAGCCTTTCAACTAGTTATTAAAAGTTAATCCTATTAAAAGCAGAGGAATTTGTCACAACCAGATAGTTTGACCTGTTGGAGTTTTCGTTCTATGCAGCCCCCAGTGTTCTGAAGTAGTATTCATGAGTAAAGAGATTAGATTTTTCCTTGAAAAATCAGAATCACTCTCTTAAAAACGTATATTTATTTTTGTATTTGAGCCAAAAGGTACAGGATTTGATTTGTCTTTTATTGAGTGTTGGCAGTGCAGTGGTTATAATGCAGTATTGCAGTTCAAGTCTCACCAGCTCAAGATTGACTCAAGTCTTCCATCCTTCCCAGGTTGGTAAAATAAGGATACAGATTGTTGGCAGCAATAAGATGACTCTGTAAACCATGTAGAGAGGGCTGTAAAGCACTATAAAGAGGTATATAAACCTAAATACTATTGCTATTGCTATTGGTCCCTATTTGAGTCCTGTGTCAGAGAGTATGAGTATCTTTGTGTATTCACCCTACAGATAAACCTCAATAATTGGGACCAGAATTGCTAAACAAGGTAGTTATTAGGTGAGTTGTGTCCAATTTTACAATCTTTTTCTTTTGTCATAATTGTTAAGTGAGACACTGAAGTTGTTAAATCAATCATGTATTCATTAAACAAATCTGGCTTCCTACATTGACTTTGCTTGCCCAAAGCTGGCTGGGAAGATTGTAAATTGCAATCACATGATCCTAGGATGCTGCAACCATCATAAATACCTGCTAGCTGCCATACCTGTATGTGTGTGGAATACTGATTACATTAGCTACTATTAACATTAAAGATAACTTCTGCACAGAAGTATAATATTATTGGGGTTTATTCATGACTTTATTATGCTAATCAATCTCCCCTCACTATTAACAACATAATAGTGCATTTGGCTCCTGCGTGTTGAACATTGGTAAGAGAGACACAGAGTCAGGATAGTTAACCCTGCTCTCCCATGAATGTAGTAAAGATTTCCTTGGGGTTGGATTGGCAGGCAGTGAACTATGCAAATAACTTCTGTTGGAAATTATTTGAAGTGAGTGACTGATTTTTTCCTGAGGTGAGAATATTTAAAAATAAACTGAGTATAATTGTGTAATGGGTGCTTTAAATTCTGCTTGGAATTCTGTGAAAACTAGTGCAAGAATGCAAATAAAGCTTTAATCCTCCATATTTTTCCCTGCGAGAAGCCTGGGAGGAGCTGTGTAGCAGACTTATTTCTGTATAAGATTCTCTCTACCTCCCTCTCTGTGCTGTCCAGACAGTATATAGTTAATTGGGAATTGGGAGCTGTCCCCGTAAGGGAATGCCTCATGGGAAACATAGTTAATGCCTTATGGGAAATGTAGTCCATGTCATGTGATCACATCTGTAATCCTGATTGGTCACTGAATTGATCTCTAGTTGGGTTGTGGGAAACCTTTGTTCTTTTCCTTGACTGGACCCAGCAACATGCTGGATCCCTTTGCTCCATCATTATGGGATGAAGATAACTGTATTTTCACACTATGAAGTCAACTATGCAAAGATTTGGACATTAGATGAATTTTGACATAACTGTGAATTGTACCTTGAGGATGCTTTATGATCCAATAAAGAAACTTCGTATGGAAGCCTTTATTTATTTATTTATTTTATTTATTTATTTTATTTGTCAATCACTTGTAAGATAATAGGTATAAGTATAAACATAGTTATGAATACATGAAATGGATACATATAAGAAAAATAAACAAACAATAGGACAGGGACAGTAGGCATGTTGGTGCGCTTATGCACCAACTTTGTAGAGTTTATCTAATTGTTTTTATATTCAGCCAGCAATTTTAAAAACAGAACAGTGAAAATACACTTATCTTCACCCCATAACAATGGAGTATAGGGATCCAGCGTGCTGCTGGGTCCAGTCAAGGAACAGAACAAAGGCTTCCCCCAACCCAACCAAGGGTCAATTCAGTGACCAATCAGGATTACAAATGTGACCACATGACATGAACTACATTTCCCATGATGCATTAACTACGTTTTCCATGAGGCATTCCCTTAAGGGGACAGCTCCCAATTCCCAATTAATTGCAATTTAAAAACAGAACACTCTCCCGCTCCCTCCCCCTCCCCCCTTCACCCCCTCTCTCCCCATTTCTCTCTCTAATTAATCTATTTTACCTATTCTAATCTATCTAAACTATTTTATCTATTCTAAACTATCTAATCTAATTTAATCTATCTAATCTCATCTATCTAATCTCATCTATATCTATCTATCTATCTATCTATCTATCTATCTATCTATCTAGTTTTTATTATTATTTACACACATTGACTATGGCTGTTTTCTTATTTCTGTGGAGAAGAAATAAGAGAAAAGTAGTTCTATGCTTACTGTAGTTTTCTAAGGCTAAAATTCAAATATATTTATACAAATTTCAAGGCAGATTAATTATTTCTATTGTTATACATTGCAATTGCCAATTAAATAAAAGATTAACTTTTTCTGAATAGAAATGTAAACAATATTTTAAGCAAATATTCATTTTAAATTAAAATAGCACATATTCATTAGTTATCACTTTACCTTTTCCCATTTGCCATACTGAAACTCATATTTTACTCATATTTTTAATATTATTTGCAGCATCCAGTGACTATGATTTAAGACTTTTTTTGTTAGTTTCTGTTGTTTTACTTCTGGTTAGGATTTTGAGGGTATGTCTAATCAGTTTGTGGATTATTGCCTAAAATATCTACAGAAAGATCTTCAGATTTTCCAACAACTAAAACTAATCAAAAGGGTCAAAAGGGCCCAGCAGAGATTATACTACCTGAGACTTCTCAGAAACAACAACTGAATGAGAAACTGCTGGTGACCTTCTACTGCTGCACCATAGAGAGTATCTTAACTTACTGCACCTCTGTATGGTTTGCCAATTGCACAGTGGCAGATAGGAAAGCATTCCAGAAGGTTAATGTCATTGCCCAGAAGATCACTGGTTGCCCTGTTCCCCCTTTGGAAGAGCTTTATAGCTCCCACTGCCTTAAGAAAGTTCAAAACATTCTTAAACATCCATCTCATCCTGGGTACCTTTTTTTTGGAACTATTACCATCTGGCAGATGGTACAGAATAGTAAAAACAAGAACAAATAGGCTGAAAAACAGCTTCTGTCCCAGGGCAGTAGCTCTGTTGAATTCTACTATATAGTGCAGTGTTGGTGTGGTGTCGGGGTTTTCAATTCAATGTGTGGAGCGTGAAGGATGTGTGTTTGTGTTTATTTTCATGGTCATGATGTGCACTGAAGATGGTGTTTGATTTCGTTGTATGAGGTGCAATGATAATAAAGTAAACTAACTAATATGATAGAGACATGAAAAACTGCAATGTAGCACATTAATATTTGGCCCCGGACCTCCGTTCCTTCCGTCGCGACCTGAAGACCTGGTTTTTTCAGCAATCCGGCCTGGTCTGAAGTGGAGTAGGATGGGTTTTTAATTGTTTTTAGATTAGTTTGTGGGTTTTAAATTTATTGGGCTTAATGTTTAATAATATTTTATCTAATTTATTTGTATTCGTATTTTAATGTTGTGAGCCGCCCTGAGTCCTCAGGGAGAAGGACAGCATATAAGTCCAATAAAATAAATAAACAAATAAATAAATACTAATTAATTAGGAAATTTCCAGATATAAAATCCTAGCTTTATGAGTCTCTGAGGAAGTGGGCTGCTATTTCAGTTCTCCTGCTTCAAAAACAGAAGAAATAATTGGAAAGCATTGAAGGTGTATACTATAAAACTTTATGTTATCTATGTTACCTGCAAAATTCTGTGGAAAAAATGGAAAGGTTGCATTTTACATCTAAAAATGCTTCCATTGTGTGACATATTAAACTTATAAAGCACGCCTATGCATATTTACTGAGGAGTAAAATCTTGTAGTGGTTCATCAGTTGATCAAATTTAAGCTGACCAGTCTCAAGGACTAGTGTTATTCAGAGAAAAGAATTACTGAAAAGTTTGACATTGTTGTTGATGATACTGACAGACTGGGGTTAGGCATAGTTTCTGAAGTTTAATTTGTTCATGACGAGGATGGCTCTAAACAGTGCAAACAATAGATATATTGTGCCAATGTTTTACGATTAGCACAGGAACTGATTAAGCTGATTAAACAAAGCCCTGTTCTGAGCTGACATATTCTCACCGAAACAAAATCCTCTCCTTTCTCAAGTAATGTAGCTTGAACTCCACCTTGCTGCAATGTTACTTAGCTATTTAGGCTATATGTTGCTGAGTTACCCTCCTACGAATCTGTCATTCACCTTTTGCATCAGTCAGCTGCTTTCTAAATCCAGCTATCATACTATACCTGAGGCAAGCATTCACTTGCTTAAGTAGGACAGTTTTATTTGCTGAATTAAGGATAATAGTCCAGGGATATGGGATTTTGAATTTGATCTTCTCTGTTGGTTTACTGCAGCACAGCAAGATATGAAATGAGCAAAGGACAAGCTGGCAAAAAAGGAAAGTGTGAAGCCACATCTACAGAAGCACATGTCCATTCTCTGATGCCTGAACTTCCTTCCAGGAATCACTAAACTTAATTTTTCCAGCTCCCATTAACTACATCTGTGAAGTGTGACGTGCGCTGAAAAGCTGAAATTAGCATTATGTTGTGATTCATCTCCATTAGATGGTCACAGTAATTATGTTTGGACTATCAACCTCTATTTTAGGTGGAAAAGACAAATACACTACGCTTATATCTATTCTAAAATTAGTCTAATATGAGTAAGATATTTCCACTGGTTGCCAACTCTCATGTGTAAGCACATTAAGTTTGATAATATACTGTTCGATACTAAATGACATGCAGGCATTTTATAGATAAGTGTGTTCTTGTCTTTATATAGCTATGGGCAAAAGCAGCAACATTTGTTTTTTGGAAAGATGGTAGGAGAATAACCTACATTGTTAAACTTGCACTATCTGCCTCATATAAAACCATCTGGTTGTGTTGATGTTTATGAGGTCTCCATTTATGTTGAGTTACATAATGATGACTACAACATTCCTGTCCCACAAATCTAGCAATTCAGTTGACATGCCACTAGTGCTAGAGTAAAATCTACTCAAGGAAAAAGTCTTGTTGGTATGAAAAATTCAAGGCTCTTTTTTCCTTAGTTTTGTCAGGCATTAGATTGCCTTTATGTAAAAAAACAAAAGCTAGACAATTTTTTTAAAACCACATATAATGGCTTGATTTATTTCCACAACTCTTTAAAATTGGTAGAAATATGGGAAAGAAATGCCTACTCATTTAGCAACATCTCCTCTATGCACATTTATCTTTTTACCCAGCTTGATAGTTAGCATCCTATTGGATTATGTTGCATCTTTAGCACTAATACATGTATATTAGGAATACTTTCTGTTAGATTTGCATGAAGAGTCAGACGCAGAGTGCTTCAGTGAAGAGTTTATTAGTGACTACAGCTCATAACAGACCCCATTTGGCTGGTCTGCACTGCTACTTATAGCCAGCAGCCGCAGTTGCCAGCCAATCAGAGTGCAGGGTTTTCCCACACTTTTTAAACCAATCATTTCTGACATTTTACAAGAACAGTTCAAACTTAACCAATGACATTCAAACCTGCATACATAACACTTTCCACATACACTCTGAGCTCAAGCTCTTTTTGTAATGCAATTCCATTCTTGCACAAAGCTCTCTTTCTCCATGGTTCCTATCACCAATTTACTTTATGTTCTCTAAGCTTGCACAATATAGCTCCTACTCTGCACCATGTATGATAACTCTCTGCAATAACCTATTCTTAAGCAGGTATTTATATGTGTCCTCAAAAGGTCAAGTCAGCCACTGCTGTGTTGCAGGCAAAGGAAACAGCAAGACAGTCACAGAGGTGAGATTGCTTGGAAGTTACTCTGAAATCATCAAGGTTTGGCCTGTCAATGGAGGTGCTTATAGTTAGCATAACACAACTCTGTCATATGTTTGATGTTACATTGGTATTGCAAGGTGTGCCACAAAATACCTAATTTGTGATATTGCTGTATCCTACATGTTTAGCTTAAATTCAAGTCATTGCTTTATTGTTACATTTCTGGGAACTTGTGATTAATCTCTGTTCTGCAACACCAAAAGAACAGAAGTCGTATCTAGTTCCTTGCATGTGTGCTTTAACTTCATTTATCTGGCCTGAGTTCAGAAGTGTGAACTCAGAATTCTGAGAGTGATGTGGTATCTCAGATCATAACCATGAAATTTCATTGGTCTTTCAGCAGATGATCTGGCTATGGTATTAGCATCACTTCTGTGCAGTTCCAAGAGCTAAACACCTAAACTGGAGGCTAAAACATCTTCAAAGGGCCAGTTTGATGTGGTAGTTAAAGCATCTAGCTAGATCTTGAGTTCTAGCCCTGCCTTAGACACAAAGCCACCTGCTTGACCTTGAGCCAGGCATTCTCTTTCAGCCCTAGGAAGAAGGCAATGGTAAGTCACTTCTGAAATCTTGCCAAGGAAACTGCAGTCCAGGCAGTTTCCAGGAGTCAACACCAAGGCACACAAACACAAAACATCTTAAGTCTGAATTAAAAAAAGAAAATTATTTAGCTGAACAATAAGTGAGTTATGTCACCTCTAATCTGAGCAGTTATACCAGAGGTGGTATTCAGCAGGTTCTCACCAGTTTTGGGGAACCGGTAGCGGAAATTTTGAGTAGTTCGGAGAACCGGCAAATTCCACCTCTGACTGGAGATTTTACAGCATCCTTCCCCTGCCATGCCCATCAAGCCACACCCACAGAACCGGTAGTAAAAAAAAATTGAATCCCACCTCTGAGTTATACTATGATTCACAGAGTATACGGATGTAACTCAGTGGTGTTTTATGTATGGGGGTTGTAACTATGCACATACAAGAAACAAAAAGCAAAGTGGAATAATCATCTAATTACATTAATAGCCACAACATAACAGCCTAGTTGGAATCAATCCAGTCCCAAGGCAGCTGTTGCCAAAGTACAGTTGAGTAAGCACTATACATGCGCACGCACACACAAACACACAAGTGATTTGTTAAGAGCTGGGTGTGTTTCTGTGTAGTAGATGCTGGAAGGAATTTTTATTGAATCTGGCCCTAAGTCCCTGTGGCATGAAAAAGACCAAATAGCAAGGGAAAGTCTACATGCCAGATTGAAACTTCCCGGTCCAAAGAAATAAAGGTTCCTGTAACAACTGGAAAGCGCCCCCCCGCTTTAATTCACATTACAGTAACATTGACTTTGAAATCAAAGCTTCAAATAAATTCCTCATTTACTTTGGAATAGAGAAACAGAAGAACCTTTTCTATGTCTTAGGCTGATGAGATTTTATTTCTGCTTGTCAAATAGGCTCCTTCAGAATTAACCTTGAGAGGGTCATCATTGTTTTTGGAGAAACTTTTATGAAACAGCCTGTGGAAAGAACAAAGCTATGGAGATTTTCCAGGGAGAGGTAGGAGTAAAGGTGTCTACATAGTTTTTTTGCAGACTTCTTTCTGTTTTCAGACATGGAAATTACATAGGCTGAATACAATGAACAAAACCCAATCCAAATCCTTCCCCTCATATTATTTCTGTATGAAACTAGCAGTAATAATGTTTCTGGTGTGCTCTCCTGTTTTAGTCAGCAGTAAATTGTGAAGCAGCGTTTCTTGCCCATCAAGAGAATTGCAAAACCCACAGAGTTGACCACGGAGGAGAAGGAAGAGGATCAGAGGCCTGAAAGCAAAAGAACCACAACAACTCAAGGAGTCGGTCTTGAGGGAGTCTTTAAAACGATGCTGCCCAGATGCATTAAAATCAGGGGCAAGTTTTATTTATTATTATTTATTTATTTATTGGACTTGTATGCCGCCCCATCTCCGAAGACTCAGGGCAGCTCACAACTACAAACATACATTCATAATAAATAAATAGTTAAAAAAGAATTAAACCGAAACAAGCCCAATATCAATATTAAAATTAAATAAAAAGACCACCCCCCCTGAGAAGGTTATCACAGCCCAGCTTGGTCAAATAACCAGGTCTTCATGCCGTGGTGGAAGGTGCGGACGTCAGGGGCCAGACGGAGCCCCAGGGGAAGATGGTTCCACAGGGTGGGAGCCGCCACAGAGTAGGCTCGTCCCTGGGGGACCACCAGCCGACACTGGCTTGCCGACGGAACCCTGAGAAGCCCCTGCCTGTGTGCTCGCACTGGGCGGTTGGTACTCAATATCGGCAGGAGTTGCTCCCTTAAATATTCTGGACCCATGTCGTGTAGGACTTTGAATGTTAAAACTAGAACCTTGAATCTCACCCGGAGTGCAACCGGCAACCAATGCAGGTCGCGCAGGAGGGGGGTAATATGGGAGAATCGGGAAACTCCCATCACCACCCACGCGGCCGCATTCTGCACCAGCTGCAGTCTCCAAATGGTATGCAAGGGCAGTCCTAGATAGAGAGCATTGCAGTAGTCGAGTCGAGAGGCGACAAGGGCATGAGTGACTGTACGCAGGGCATCTCGGTCCAGAAACGGATGGAGCTGGCGAACCAGCCAGACCTGGGCAAAGGCCCCCCTGGCCATGGCCCCCACCTGTTCCTCCAACTGGAGCCGCGCATCCAGGAGGACCCCCAGGTTCCACGCCCTATTCACAGGGGGCAACACCTCTCCCCCTGTGGTCAACGATGGACATTCATGACTGGACCGAGATGCCGGTATGTACAGCCACTCAGCCTTGGCCGGGTTGAGTCGAAGCATGTTTCTGTCCATCCAAATCCGTACTGCATCCAGGCAACAGGTCATCATGGAGAGGGCATCACTGACCTGGTTTGGGGTGGAAATGTATAACTGGGTATCATCAGCATATTGATGATATCTCACCCCAAAACCGTTAATGATCTCACCCAGCGGTCTCATGTAGATATTAAACAAGAGGGGGGAGAGGACTGACCCCTGGGGAACCCCACAAGTGAGCGCCCTCGAGGTCAACCTCTGCCCCCCTGACAACACCGATTGTGAACGCCCCGTGAGGTAGGAGGAGAACCACCGTAAAACAGTGCCCCCCACTCCCAACCCCTCGAGGCGACGCAAAAGGATACCATGGTTGATGGTATCGAAAGCCGCTGAGAGGTCTAATAGGACTAGGACAGAGGAAAATCCCCTGTCCCGTGCCCTCCAGAGATCATCCATCAGTGTGACCAATGCTGTCTCCGTGCTAAAACTGGGCCGGAAGCCCAATTGGTACGGATCCAGGTAGTCCGCTTCATCCAGGAAAAGTGGAAACTGCTGAGCCACCACACTCTCAACAACCTTCACCAGAAAACGAAGGTTGGAGACTGGATGGAAGTTGTCTAACATGGTCGGGTCCAGGGCAGGCTTCTTCAGGAGGGGTCTCACCACCGCCTCCTTCAAGGCGGCGGGAAAGACACCCTCCCTTAACAAAGTGTTGACCACTGCCCGGAGCCAACCGCAGGTGACCTCCCTGGAGGCATAAACCAACCAGGAGGGGCATGGGTCCAACAAACATATGGTGGAACTCAGACACCGCATAATCCTGTCCACTTCATCCTCAGAGACAGGATCGAACTCAGCCCAGATCGTATTGGCCAGACTACTTGCACCTCGATCATCAGACCACTGCAAGTTAGAGCACAACCCACCCCGAATCCGCGCGATCTTATCCGACAGATATTGACCAAATTCCTCAGCCCTTCCCCGCAATGGATCCACCGCCTCCCCCGGACGTAGGAGAGAGCGGGTGACCCTAAACAGGGCGGCTGGGCAGTTATCTGCGGACGCTATGAGGGCGGAGAGATAAGATCTTCTCGCCGCTCTCACAGCTACCAGGTAAGTCCTAATGTGGGCTCTTAACTGGGCTCGATCGGACTGGGAGCAGGTGGACCTCCAGCTGCTCTCTAAACCCCTCCGACGGCACTTCATCTCCCGGAGGTCCTCGGTATACCAAGGAGCCATCCGGGATCCATGGAGTGTGAGGGGACGCATGGGGACAACTCTGTCGAGGGCAGCCATAGCAGCCTGTTGCCAAGCGGCCGCCAGGTCCTCGGCAGAGTTGTGGGCAAGGGAAGTGGGAAGAAACCCCAGTTCTGCCCGGAACCTCTCAGGGTCCATTAGATGTCTGGGGCGGAACCAGCTAAGTGGCTCCTCATCCCAGCGGTGAGGGGCAGCCTGTTGGAAGACCAGGCGCAGGAGATAGTGATCAGACCATGGAACAGGTAAGGCCATAAAACTGGCCTCCCCTTGATCACTCCGCCACTGTTCCGAGACAAAAACTAGGTCGAGGGTGTTCCCCCCCTCATGGGTCAGGCCTTGAATCAACTGGGTCAGGCCCATGGCCCCCATGGAGGTCATGAATTCCTGGGCCAAACCCGATGCCCCCCCCCAGGGAAGGCAGGTTAAAATCACCCAGGACCATAAGCCCTGGGAATTCCACCGCCACCCCCGAGATGAGGTATGTTAGCAGCAGTATATTAGCAGCAGACCCATCCGACCACCAGGCCCCCACCTCAGGAGAAGGGTTTCACTCCCACCTATCTCAGGAACAGTGACCTCCCTTGGAATCAAGGTCTCCCAAATAACAACAGCCACCCCACCACCCCTTCCCTGGGCCTGTGACTGGTACAAAACATGAAAACCTGGGGGGCATAAGTCAACCAGAGGGACTCCTCCCTCTGGCCCCAACCAGGTCTTGGTGATGCAGGCCAGGTCCGCAGCCTCCTCCTCGATCACCTCATGGAGGAGGGAGGACTTATTATCCATGGACCTGGCATTAAAATACATCAGTCTGAGCCCAGGGGTCCCAGTTCCCGAGTCCCCAGACAATTGGGAGGAGGCAATAGGGTCGGAGTGCACCACCGCTCGAAGATAGCGGGGGCGCCCTCCCAGCACATGATATGGCCTTATGCCTCGTCGTCCCCTGCCAATCCCAACCACCCTGGGAATCGCAGTCCCCGCCCCGCTCCCCGGGGCCCCGCTGGCCCCCAACCCCCACTCCCCTCTGCCACGATTCTGGGCTGGGCTGCAGCACACCTTCTCACAATCATTATCACAATCATTGTCCACTCTCCTCCCTATCCCTCTTAAAAATTTATCCAGAAATTTAACTAAAGGGGCCCTAATGGCCCTCTTCTTCCCTTTCCTTTTTCCCCCTTTTTTGCCATTGTGATGCAGATTATACTTGGTGCTTCTGACACTCAAGGATCAATCAATCATGAGTCATGTTCAGAAGGGAGTTTCATGTCTGTATGCTCCTTCAGTCCAATCTAAGTATAGTATATAAAATTTTACATTGCGATGTCCTACCTTTCAATGAATACTTCAGCTTCAACCATAACAATACAAGAGCACACAATAGATACAAACTCAAGGTAAACCGCACCAAACTTGATTGCAGGAAATACGACTTCAGCAACTGAGTGGTCAATGTCTGGAATACTCTGCCTGACTCTGTGGTTTCTTCCCCAAATCCCAAAAACGTTAACCTTAGACTGTCTACTATTGACCTTACCCCTTTCCTAAGAGGTCTGTAGGGGGTGTGCACAAGTGCACCAACGTGCCTACCGTCCCTGTACTATTGTTTTTTTTCTTATATGTATCCATTTCATGTATTCATAACTATGTTTATACTTACACCTGTTATCTTATAATCGCTTGACAAATAAATAAATAAATAAATAAATAAATAAATAAATAAATAACAGATTTGAAATATAGCCTCTATCTGATAGTTGGAAGAAGCCCACACAGTGTGTGTATTTTGCTCGTTCCCCAGAAGTTTATCTGTTGTTCTGGAGCCCATGATAAGAAATTGGTCTGCAAGATAGTGTCAGTATCACTCTGTCTGTAGTCTGCAACTTGTTTTAGCAAAGATGTTTTGAAGTTTTTGGGCAAATAAAGATGGCTTTATGTTTGTGAGAATCACTCTACGGGTTTAACTTCCACATTCTTTATTTATTCTGTACACGTCCTGTGTTTGTGCTACACAAACTATTAATTTCTGTAGTGTGAGGAACCTGATAAACCTGAGTTACTAAGAAAAAAGATCCTTCTGCACAAGACTATACTTCCATTGTACTCTGTGTTTGGTTTTTAAACTGTAACCTGTGTACTTCAGTTGGCAAACAATAGCATGGGAAAGAAGGTGGAAATCTGAAATCTGTAAGTTAATTAAACTCACTGGCAATAGAATTTTAGAAAGATGATTTGTTACAGATAGAAAAATTATGATCCAAGGCAGTCCAATAATCTAGGTTATTGTCATATGGATTTAATTCACCTTGAGGGAAGTTAGAAAGAGAACATAGAATAATAGAGTTGGAGGGATCTTGGAAGTCCTGCAATTCAACTCTCTGCTCAAGCAGGAGGCTCTTTACCATTTCAGACAAATGGTTGTCTAGTCTCTTTTTGAAAACATCCAATGATGGAGCATCCACAACATCTGAAGTTAAGCCATTCCACTGGTTCATTTTTCTCACCGTCAGGAAATTTCTCCTTAGTTCTAGGTTGCTTGTATGCGAGTTATATGTACAACTTGGTTGGACATATCATGATTCTTTGCTTTTGGAAAATGCCTTGTAGTGTTTTTTTGCTCTCCTGTTGTTTTTACGTTTTTCTTTTTTTTTTCTTTCCTTCATCTTTCACCCTAATTTTCTTTATTAGATTTCTAGTTTTTCTTCTCAGTATCTATTATATATTGTTACTGTGAAGCCTCTTAATACCCTCCAAAACAATTAAAAATGTGGATTGCAATTTCAGAGCAGGGCTGCCCTTTCCAAATCACAGTACAGTGTTGTGCTTTTCATTAGAATCCTCAATCAGATGCAGGTGCAGCAGACAGACAGACAGACCTGTTCTGACCATGAATCTCTATGAATGGAACTGAACACAAAAGTCAATTCACAATATCTCTCATTTTCTCATTTCAATAGTATCATTTTGGGATTGTGAGACATTTGCTCTTTCTATCTTTAAGCTTTTTGAACTGTGCAAAACTTTACAAATAATTCTGTGATATACTAATAGATCAGCTGCCTTCTAGTCACTTTCACCATATTAGGAGAATTTGCAAGATCCAGTTGAACAAAGTTTTCTCCCTATACACTGCAATCAACTAAGGTATGAGAATGTGACATCCTCTCTCCAAAAATCTAGTTTTCCTGAATCCGTAATGAGTAACCATAATGACTGGTGGATCATGCTTGACATTAGTATCAGAACTTATGCAAATTCTGCCCAAGAAGTGCATTAAAAAAAGTGATATTGTGAGTCTGTATGTCCAGTAAATTTCATAAGTAAAAGCGAAAATGCTTGCAATAACTTTGTGCTGTTCTTACTGTATGTATAGCTTTGCAGACAGAAGCAAGCATATTTTTTCCTGCTCTAGCTTAAATTAATTTATTCTGCTATAGCCCCCCCTGCAATAATTGAAAAGTGAGGAGATGAATTTGCTTTCTTAAGATACAAAAGACCTGGCTGACTTTAATCAGGAAGGGCCATTTTGATTCCAGAGCACTGATATTCAAAGCCAAAAAGTGCATTTTGATATTTTGCCTCCTGACTTTGCCATTCACTTAGAACACAGAGAAGCTGTCAGGAAACCTGGACCGGGAAAAACAAAAAGAGGGACTGAGACCTGCAAATTAGCATCAAAGGACTGGCCTAAGATTTGGGACATTTATTAGTGTTGTTTTCATTATTTACACCACTGTTGACTCTAAGAGATCTCATTAAAAGTGTAATAAATGTAAGAAAAATTTACAGGCCAATAAAAGGTCCAAAGTTGATACGTTCCCCGCCTTTCTGTAAGTGCTTGAAGCTTTTCTTGCTTTTCTTCATACAATTCTAAACGCTGTAGTTACACACTAAAGCTGCTGATAACTGATGGAAGACTGAAATAGTTTTAGTCCTGGTTAAGGACAAGGGGGCTGATGGATAATGCTGGCTGCTTTCAGATACTTTTACCTCATGAGCCCCATCATGTCCCTTCTGGCCTTGGCAGAAAATATTTTTCTAAGTAGGCAATAGAGTAATTTTTAGACAATTAAAAACCCTTCCCATAAAAAAATTCAATTTCTATGAAATTGAAAATGAATTCTATTAAATTCATTTTCTATGAAATTTTCTATGAAAATATCAGTTGTTGGCTTATTTCTGTAAAAGACAATAATGGCAATTATAACGGCAATAATGGAATTGTCTGTGAAGCAAATATGTGGTTTCTAAGTGGAAAAATGGTTGATTAAGAATTTATCTGAATAAATGAATTATTTTGCAGGGTATTTCTGTAAAAAAACAAACAAGGAGAGAGAGAGGAGGGGAGGGAAAGAAGGAAAAAACATATTCAAGAAGAGCTAAAGAAGCTCTTGGCTGAGAAGCGAATAGTCTTGAAAGAAAAAGCAGAAAATCCAGTTGCCTCTTGAAAAAGCACCTTTGGGACAGTAAATTCAAGAGTTCAGAGAAAGGTAGGATAGGCATGGAACTGGACAAATAGAAAAAAACCAACCCTCAAATGACAGCTTAAAAATAGATATAAACTTATAAAAAAGTTTCAAAATATTAATTTCCTAATAATTTAATATTTAGGATAAATAGTTTGTTACATCATTATATAGGCAGCATATAAACAGGCAACACACTAAATTTGTTCTGTGCCTGCAGTGTTCGTCGCTGGTCATCTATATAACACTCCATTCCTCATAACTGAGTCTCTCAGATCAAACTGCAAAAAGTTAAGTTCAGTGTCAATATTGCCTCCCAAGAAATTTCTCTCTCATGCCTCAACTGAGGCCAAAGTGGCAGATAAAGTCCGCTCATCCTTCCAGGCACACCCAAGGCAGCCATGAAACCAATCAAGAATCTAAGATCAACTATCACGCAAGACCTATCTCATCTACATAAACAGAGAGTTACAGTGGTAAAACCCAAGCAAGTTTATAGAACTTTCTTGCAGAAGTACAAAAAGAGCAGTAGCAGGGCTGCATGAAGAACTCCAAAGTTTTAGTAATGGTCTTCAAAAGTTATCATTCAATTTTTTTTTCCTTGGGACAGGAAGAGTAGAAAGAATTAATTTATATAAAGTGCATTATATATATATAATTTATTTTATATATATAAAATAAAATAAAGCAAAATAAAATAAAATTTTATTTTTCCACATTTTAAGAGCATCTCCTTTTAGTGAACAGCATGATCCAGGTTTTCACACTTCCATACAAACATGACCATAATTAAATACTCATCTTTCACATTTAGTTTCATATCTTACCAATACTTTACATCATCATCATCATCATCATCATCATCATCATCATCATCATCATTCCCAAATACTTTCCTCCAGCTTAAATCTTAAATAACTTTCGTACCTTCATATTCATTATATTATTCTTTTATCTGTCAGGTTTGCAATTTCATCGCATATTCTTATTTCATCATTTCACAAATTCTAATTCAATTCAAACATTTCAAAAAGATTTTCCCCCCACAATTACTAATTTGAGTGTGCCACCACTATAACTTATATATTCTTTAATTAACTCCCTTTTAAATCCCAATGTTCATTTATTTTTTAATTATTGCCTAAAAATTAATAATAATCTCCTAACAACTACATAACATATATACCTTTTAGGTCAGATTCCTCATGGTACTTTCCCTTTCACATTTTTTATAATTTCAAAAAGAACAATTAATCTATTCAATTGATCATAAACACTGATATTAATCTCATTGCAACAATTCTCATAATTCATTTCAATTATATTCTATACATTCATTAAATATAGTTAATAAACTTATAATTTTTCTGTTTTCACATTTATTCCATTTATCTCTATATATAGTTTAATAAAAAGCAAACATTCCAAAAACAATAAAAAATCAGTTCTAATCTTTCATTTTAATAATCTGTATTTCCCTATTCTCTAAATAGTTTATAACTTCTAATACATTTATACTACACCTCATCACCTTGCAGAATCCCTTCTTAATTCTTATTTAACCATTATCTCTATGTCTTTTAAATAAACAATTTCTTTTCATTTTTATTCAGTTTCCATATTTCTTTGTTTCCTGGTCCTGTTTCTTATCATTTCTTTTTCCCTTCATTTGCCCTCTTCTTTCCATCCTCCAGTTTTTATCCCCCTCCCTTTTTAAAGCTTCCTTCTACAATTTACTTTTCTGCTTTTTCTTTTTACAATGTTTGGTTTTTAAGATATTCCCCTTTTTAGTTACCTCCTTGTATCTCAAGTTTTTAATTCCCACTATTTCCCCATTCACTTTAATAGTCATTGTTGTGATTGTCATTATGCCTCCCTTGCCACAGATCCCGGTTGGCTTCCTGGTTTTTGGAGGAACTCCGGGAGATGAAGTGTCGACGGAGGGGCCTAGAGAGCAGGTGGAGGACGAGACATGCCGAATCTGACCATGCCCAGCTAAGAGCCTATATTAGGACTTACCTGGTGGCAATGAGGGTGGCAAGATGTGCTTACTTCTCTGCTCTCATTGAGTCTGCAGATGATCTCCCGGCCACCCTGTTTAGGGTCACTCACTCCCTCCTACAGCAGGAGGTGAGGGAGGACCCTTTGCAGGGTAGAGCTGAGGAATTTAGTCAGCATCTGGTGGATAAGGTCGCTCAGATTCGGGCCAGCTTGGACTCAGACTGGCAGGGGTCTGAGGAAGGGGTGGCGAGTCTGGCCGATACCATTTGGGTTGAGTTTGACCCTGTTTCTTCAGATGAAGTGGACAGGATCATGCGGAGGCTGAGTTCCACCATGTGTTTACTGGACCCGTGTCCTTCCTGGTTGGTTTATGCCTCCAGGGAGGTTTCACGTAGCTGGCTCCAGGCAATTCTCAACACTTCTTTAGGGGAGGGTTCCTTTCCTGCCTCCTTGAAAGAGGTGGTGGTGAGGCCGCTCCTCAAGAAGCCTGCCTTGGACCCAGCCATTTTAAACAACTTCCGTTCTGTCTCCAACCTTCGCTTTTTGGTGAAGGTTGTTGAGAGCATGGTGGTTCCACAGCTTCCAATGTTCCTGGAGGAAGCCAATTACCTAGATCTGTACCAATCAGGCTTCCGGCCCAGGCACAGCATGGAGACGGCATTGGTCGCATTGATGGATGATCTCTGGAAGGCTTGGGACAGGGGTTTTTCCTCTGTCCTAGTCCTATTAGATCTCTCGGCGGCTTTCGATACCATCGACCATGGTATCTTGTTGCGGCGGCTCGGGGGGTTGGGAGTGGGGGGCACCATTTTACAGTGGTTCTCCTCCTACCTCTCGGGCCGCTTGGTGTTGGCAGGAGGGCAGAGGTCGAGCCTGAGGCTCCTCACTTGTGGGGTGCCCCAGGGGTCGGTCCTCTCGCCCCTCCTGTTCAACATCTATGTGAAGCCGCTGGGTGAGATCATCCGGGGTTTCGGGATGGGGTATCACCAGTATGCGGATGATACTCAGCTCTTCATCTCCACCCCGACCCATATCAGTGATGCCCCCCCCCTGATGTCCCGTTGCCTGGATGTGGTGTGGATCTGGATGGGGAGGAACAGGCTTTGACTCAACCCAGCCAAGACTGAGTGGCTGTACATACCAGCATCTCGGTCCAGTCAGGAATGCCCATCGTTGGCCATAGGGGGAGAGGTGTTGCCCCCTGTGGACAGGACGTGGAACCTGGGGGTCCTCCTGGATGTGCAGCTCCAGTTGGAGGAGCAGGTGGGGGCCATGGCCAGGGGGGCCTTTGCCCAGATCCAGCTGGTTCGCCAGCTTTGCCCGTTTCTGGACCAAGATGCCCTGCGTACAGTCACTCATGCCCTTGTCGCCTCTCGACTCGACTACTGCAACGCTCTCTATTTAGGACTGCCTTTGCATACCATCTGGAGATTGCAGCTGGTGCAGAGTGCGGCCGAGCGGGTGGTGATGGGAGTTTCCCGATTCTCCCATATTACCCCCCTCCTGTGTGACCTGCACTGGTTGCCGGTTGCGCTCCGGGTGAGATTCAAGGTTCTAGTTTTAACATTCAAAGTCCTATACGACATGGGTCCGAGATATTTACAGGAGTGACTCCTGCCGATATCGAGTCCCAACCGCCCTGTATGATCACACAGGTAGGGGCTTCTCGGGGTTCCGCTGGCAAGTCAATGTTGGCTGGCAGTCCCCCGGGGATGAGCCTATTCTGTGGCGGCCCCCACCCTATGGAACCAGCTACCCCTGGGGCTCCGTCTGGCCCCTGACCTCCGCACCTTCCGCCCCGATTTGAAGACCTGGTTATTTGACCAAGCCGGGCTGTGATGACCTTCTGGGGAGAGGATTTTAAATTAATTTTAACAATGGATAAATATTGGGCTTGATTTGTTTAATTCTCTTTTAATCTATTTAATGTTGATGTCTGTTTTTAGTTGTGAGCCGCCCCGAGTCTTCGGAGATGGAGCAGCATACAAGTCGAATAAATAAATAAATAAATAAATAAATAAATAAATAAGTAAATAAGTAAATATTTCAGCAGGCTGGCCTGGACTGAACCAAGGGGCGGGGGTCTCTTCTTTTCAAATAATTTTAATTGTTTTAATATTTAATATTTGGCTTGTATCGTTTAATTGTTTTTTAGGTAATTTATTGTATTGTATTATATATTGTGAGCTGCCCTGAGTCCTTAGGGAGAGAGGGCGGCATACAAGTCTAATAAATAATAATAATAATAATAATAATAATAATAATAATAATAATAATAATTGTTATTAAAAATGGCCTCTTCGATCAGGTCCTCCTTTTCTGGCACTCCTTGTTGTTCTTCATATTCTAGAATCACCATTTCTAAAATTTTTAAAGCAAAGCCAAATGATTTGCCTCTTTCTTGTAGTGTTTCTTTCATATTTCTAAGTTCCATTTTTAGTTCCAAAAGAGATTCTGCCATTTTTAAACACTTCTGTCCAGTAGTTTAATTCAACTAATATCTGTAAAGTTTATTTCCAATGATCAGCTTTTATTAATTTCTCTTTAGGTTTTTCAGATTCATCAAACAGTCCAACATCCATAAATTAAGTTTATACCAAAATCACCAAACAATCCCAAGATAATTTCTTCTTGCTTCTTTCTTTATTTTAATGTTCAAGATTCCGCTTTCACTTTCCAGGGTCTCTATTTTATTGTATCAAGATTTCACTTACTTTGTGTCAAGTCAAATTCTTGAGAAAAACAGTTTTTTTTTAAAAAAATCAGAAATAAGTTCTTTGGCTATTATATGGCACTCTCTTTTATGTCCAGATTTAACCATTTTTTCTCCCACTTTTTTTCTTTATTTAGGGCTTTTTAAACTTCAAAGTTCCAATAAATCCAAGTATCAATTACTATTTTTCATTTTTTCTTTGACACATTCAAATTCAGCTTTAATTATGCCTGTTTAGTGTCAAAAGTACATTTATCCAGTTTAAACAGATGTCTTTTTCTGGCTTCTTCCTTTTATGGTTCAAAGCCACCCTCAGCTGTCAAAAAAAATTTTTTCTTCACTTTCTATGTCTGCCGCTTTAATTGTCTTTTAAAAAAGTTCTTATAATTTTAATTCTGGGGTACCTTATATTTAAATGTTACGCTGAATTATCCCTGTTTCTTTGCTGTCTTCTTCTTCACTGTTCTTGCACAATCTTATCTCAGTTAGCTCTTCCTCTTCAGGGTAGCCATATTGACCACCACTACAGCCATTTTCAGAGAGGAGTGTTTGCCAAGCCAAGGAGGGGAGATGCGGCTCCCCTTGACTCAGCTGGCGGTCTCCCCTTTCTTCACCACCCCTACAAGGTGGCTCCGGCCCCAGATCGAGATGATGGGGCCCTCTGACAGGAGAGCATGGACCAAAGCTGTGGACAATCGTGGTCTTTGGTCCGTCAGCAAGGGAGACGTCACCGGACAAAGTGCATTTTATATTTAGTCAAATAAAATCTATTGTTACTTGTGCTAGGATCCAACCTCCCCCCCATCCTTGCTTCCTTTCAGAAGTTTAGCTTGAAGGAGATCATTAAAAATCAAGGTTGTCCTTTAGTTGAAAATATTGTGCATTCCTGCTTTTTTACTACCCATATGAACTCATGATTTTATGTGGGCCAGTAAGCCTGTTTTTAGCAATATCCCTTAGACTTATATACTGCTTTATAATGCTTTACAGTCTTTTTTAAGTAGTTTACAGAGTGAGCAACCCAACAATTGTTGCCCCCAACAATTTGGGTCCTCATTTTACCCACCTCGGAAGGATGGAAGGATGAGTCAATCTTGAGCCTGGTGGGATTTGATCTGCCAAATTGCAGTAGGAGTAGCTTGCAGTACTGCACTCTAACCACTTCATTTATGGAGCTTGGGGTCCAACAATGAAACATTGCTGCACAAATCAATTCCTGATGAACTATTTATTACATGTTATTATAGATTAGCTTAGGTTTATATCTGTATACCACTGTGATAATTGGGTGACGCTGGATTTGAACTTGGATTTTCAAAGTCCTCGTTCTATATTGTAACAATTATGCTGCACTGGCTCTATGGTGCTACACACGCTCAAAAGAATGCTTGAGTAGAAGTCCACTTAAAGCCTAGTCATTCAAGACTGACAGGACAGGGTACCAAGTGACTGAGGGCAGAGTCATATAAGGACACTGTCTTTGGGGCTAGCCTAATTCTATATACCTGTTCTGAAAGAACAGGTCTTAAGTTTCAGTCAGCTCAACTTGAAATTGATGGAATTTAGGTTGTTTAGGCTTAGTTCCTGACCAAATACCTGTACATTTCCTGGAGGTGATAAACATATGTATAAAGAAAACAAAGAGTGCAGATGCCACTCACACAAATACTTGTGGGAAGGAAGGTAGTTCAACCTGTCTTCCTTCTTTGAGCATCTGAATCAGGTGCTAATACACAGAAACCTTTGGAGACAGAACAATTTTTATGCGGTTGCAGAAACAATACCACTGAAGGTATGAGTGTGTGTGTGAGGAGGCTGTCTAGACATAAGAGTAAATATATTTTAGAATAAATATATGTGAAGAAAATGAAATAGTTCCACAAGAATCTAGTATGAATAAAGCTAAATTCATTTTGTTGAATGAATGGCTTTGACACCTGGGGAAAAAAGCCAGAGAAAGGATTTTAAATCATACCAGTAGTAGTGACTTATTGTACAACCTTTTCTAGAATTATCTCACTACTGTTGTGCTGAAATAACAATTATGAGGACATGTTTGTGGTTCCTTTAAAACTGTGAGATACTGGTGGGAAATGGTTGAAATTCTTTTTTCAGTGAAGTTTTTATCAAGCAAAAGATCTATTATGAGTACAAGCAACCTGCTCTGTATCTTGGACCTTAGTTGTAGCGTACAGAAAATTACGGAAAAATTACAGGAAGTGTTCCATCTGTAATTCTCTGGAACACGGATGTGTTAGAAAGAGCATGATGATAAAGGAATTCTTCCTCATGTTGTTCAACATGCTGTCCAGTCCTGTGCATAGGGCTAGGTACACTGGTATGATAAGGTATCTAGCTTTTACCTAACCAATTTGGTCAGGCAGGTTGAGTATCATCTGGATCTCATCAGCTGGCGAGAATCAGGAGATGTGCCAGTGGTAGGATTCAAATTTTTTTTAAAAGTTTTATTATTTTCCAAAAAACAAACAAGACAAACAAACATACAGTACATAAACCAATATCAATTTCAAGTGTGTCGGTCGGTCACAAATCTCAGTGCCATCTCCTCATCATCCATACTCTCTATTACAGAAAAAAAAGCTATCATTATTATTAATTCTCTATCATATTATAACCTCTATATTGTATTTCCTTTCAACAATTCTATTTATCTCCATTGTTCCATATATCACCAGACTTTTTTATCTAACCATTGGTAAAACATATTCCATATCTTATAAAACTGCTTTTCTTCTTGATCCCTAATTTCAAATGTTAATCTACTCATTTTGGCACAGTCCAAAATCTTCTTGATCACTTCCTCCTGCGTAGGTATCTTATCATTTCTCCAATTTTTAGCAAATACAATTCTAGCAGCTGTCAATACATTAACAATCAGATATTTCAATTCTTTGCTGAATGTCTCTGGTACAATTCCCAATAGAAATATCTCAGGTTTCAAGTCTATATGCTGTTGTGTCATTTTTTCCAACCACATGTGGATTTTAGTCCAGTATCTTTTAGCATCAGCACAAGTCCACCACATGTGGTAATAAAAGCCGAGTATCTGATGACATTTCCAGGATTCAAACTTTTTTACCGGTTCTGTGGGCGTGGCTTGGTGGGCGCGGCAGGGGAAAGGATACTGTAAAATCTCTAGTCAGAGGTGGTATTTGCCGTTTCTCCGAACTACTCAAAATTTTCACTACCGGTTCTCCAGAACTGGTCAGAACCTGCTGAATAACACCTCTGAGATGTGCCTTCTCTGCTGCAGCTCCTGTCTTTTGGAATTTTCTCCTTTCAGATATCAGGATGACCCCAACTCATTTTCTGGATGTATTACTATCAATACTAATACTTTAGTTTTAATGCTTTTTAAAAAAACATTTTAAACATTATATGATTCTGATTGAGTTCTAGGCATTTAAAATTACATACTTGTAGTTAAGTGCTTAACCTGCACTGTGAATTCCAGGAGGCAAAACGACAAAGTCAGTATCATGCTGACATGATACAAATTCCAGCATTTCTTTTACTGTTCCCCACATTAGAACCTTCTCCAGAAAGGTGGGTCTTTGCACAATGTATCTGAAGTTAGATAATTTCAATCTGGTCATTTGTGCCTTGAGTGAGAACTCTGGGTTGATTTGTTCAATGGTGCATTTGTTTGTTTCCTTGGCTGTCAATGGCACAGGTAGTCCTTGACTTACAACAGTTCATTTAGTGACCATTCAGAGTTACAATGGCACTGAAAAAAGTGACTTATGACCATTTTTCACACTTATGACTGTTGCAGTGTCCCCAGTTTTCACACTTATGACTGTTGCAGTGTTATGTGATTTACATTCGGATGCTTGACTTTTTGATGGCTGGAGTATCCTGGAGTCATGTGATTCCTTTTTGTGACCTTCTGACAAGCAAAGTCAATGGGGAAATCAGATTCACCCAACAACCGTGTTACTAATTTAAGAACTGCAGAAATTCACTTAATAAATGTGACATGAAAAGTTGTAAAATGGGGCAAAATTCACTAAACAATTTCTCCCTTAGCAACATAAATTTTGGGCTCAATTATGGTTCATACATTGAGGACTTAACTGTATTCTCAGGAGTCTTCTCCAACACCAAAGGTCAAAAGTGTTGGTTCTCTTCCTATCTTGCATCTTCAAAGTTCAAACTTATATTATGAGTCGCGGTGGCGCAGTGGTTAGAGTCCAGTACTGCAGGCTAGTTCTGCTGCCTGCTGGCTGCCTGCAATTTGGCAGTTCGAATCCCACCAGGCTCAAGGTTGACTCAGCCTTCCATCCTTCCAAGGTGGGTAAAATGAGGACCCAGATTGTTGGGGGCAATAGGCTGACTCTGTAAACTGCTTAGAGAGGGCTGTAAAGTACTGTGAAGCGATATATAAGCCTGAGTGCTATTGCTATTATAGACGCAGAGTTATTGAAGGGCACAAAGTAAGATGTACAACTCTGACTTTTATGGCCTTGTTTGGACTTTGGGGGACTGTAAAGATACAGTCTTTAATATGGATTCTATGGTTTTTCTTATAGCCAGCACATTGGCTGGTAACACAAACGTGTTACCTTTACTTGTTTCATGCAACTTCTCCAAGCATTAATTTATTTTATTGGGAGGACTGAGACAAAGTAGATGAACTTTTTTTTTATTGTCACTGCAAGTGTATAAGTCATCTTCTTGTGTGGCAGTTTGGTGGTTCTAAAATCTTGCTTCTGAATTATAAGCCAAACATAAGTACTTATCCACAAAAGGAAAGATGCTCAGAAGAGAACTGAATCATGGACGTTGTTCTGAGCTTGTCTTTGATGAAGCTTCACAGCTGTCACTGCTGGCCATCAATTTCCACCCTTCTCCATATGTAAATCCTCCCCCTCCCCCTTTCTGTCTTAGCACAACAGCAGTGCTCTTTTAGTAAAGAAAGTGCTGAGAAAAATGAGATTTGTTTAGCTATATCAATAAAACAAAGTATAAGCATTTAATAAATGGTTACACAGTCTGTTTATCCTAACACCCCCTCCCCTAAATGTTTAAACAATATTACAAAAAGGTCATGTTATATTAACATTGTTTGTGATGTCTCTGTACCAAGATCTGTTGTATACTAAAACAGTACAAATCCTTGTACAGAGCCACAAGCCCATGTGCATATTTCTGCCACCCACACTGTATAAAAGAAACATTGATTGTGTTTGTGCTATAACTATTTGTGATAGCCTGCCAGGAACTGCTGTGCCAAGGTTTTGGTTGCACTTTGTCCTTTGGGAGTTAGTACCCAAACCACTGACATCATGAACTTCAAGGTAGTATTTGAGGGCAACAATCTAGGCTTCCCTCAATGGAGTGAGCATGAAGAGAATTAAATGCATGTTTTAACATTAACAAAGCAAAACATGCCGACATCTACATTAATGTGAATGAGGAAAACAGAATGGATGATGGTAACATATGTATTGTGCATTGCTAATTTTGATCTAAAGAAATCCCTTTCATTTCATGAACTTCAATGTCTAAGATGATCCATTATACAAAATGACTAGATCCTGGACAGAGAAGTATGTTCAGATTCCATTCTGCCTGGTCACAAGATTATCCTAAGCAAGAAGTTCAGTGATGGAACTCCACATCGGGATGGAACATCCTTTTTAGAGCTTTCAACATTAGGAAAGATTAGTGAATACAGGTAGTCCTCATATGGCATCCACAATTGGGATGGGCAATTTGGTGATTAAAGGGAGCCATGCCAGTGCTTACAATCTTACTTCAACTTTCCTTTGCTTCACAGACCTGCAAAGGTTGTAAATGAACTGACTGGTTGTAAATTATTTTTTCACCCCACAAGAATGGTTGCTAAATGACTACTACTTGTATGGCTTCTCATGAACTGGATTAGCAGCTGAAACAATTCTGTTCATAAAACAGGTCAAGGGAAGAAAGAATTAAGATGGATTACATATGGCTAGACAGAAGCAGAGATCTCTCTGTTCGTTTTGCATAACTATGCAGTTTGCATCAATATGTACATCAAAGTGAGTATGCCTGGGATCTCAAAAGTATTTGATTAGGGGATTGGATGGGGTATGTGCCCTAACCTTGATTCTGGAGCCTGCAAAAGGAGTGCTGACTGGCCTCATTTCTTGCATTCTTCTTTAGAGTAAGCCATATCCTTCTGGTGGTATATCAATGAATATGTTGTTGTTGTTAGTCGCAAAGTCGTGTCCGACCCATCATGACCCTATGGACAACATTCCTCCAGCCCTTCCTGTCCTTTACCAACCCCCGGAGTCCATTGAAATTCATGCTGACTACTTCAGTGACTCCATCCAGCCACTTCATTCTCTGTCATCCCTTCTTCTTTTGCCCTTAATCGTTCCCAGCATTAGGCTCTTCTCCACCTTCTCATTAGGTGGCCAAAGTATTTGAGTTTCATCTTCAGGATCTGTCCTTCTAAAGAGCAGTCAGGGTTGATCTCCTCTAGGACTGTCTGGCTTGATCGCCAACAAATATAGCTGATATATAATCTAGAAAGCCTATGGCCTTGGAAACACTTGTACTATACATCAAGCAGGCATAACCAATAGGAGCTTTCAAATCAGCTGATAGTTACTGTGTGAGAAAGGTTTATTTAAAGGGAAATTTTTTTTATGGGAGGAACCCCTAGTTTCTGTTAATTAAAACTATGACTTTCATAAGTTTTGGTTTTTTTTTAAATTTTCCCAAATTCTAAATATAGCATTGGGAATATATATTGATTTTTACCGCTTATTGGATCTCAAATGATGTATTTCAAAAATCGTTATGGGAACAATAAGATAATTATCTCATACCATTAATAGTTTGGCAGAATTGGTTCTAGTTTTAGTTATAATTTATTTAGAGTAGGGTAGAGTAGAGTAGAGTAGAATACTAATTTGTAATAACCTTTGGCAAGTCAGTAGTTAAGGTCTTAAAGAGGGTTGCTATGTATGCCATACAGGTGGTCTTCAACGACCACAACTGAGCCCAAAATTTCTGTTGCTAAGTTGGACAATTGTTAAGTAAATTTTGTCCCATTTTATGAACTTTCCTGCCAGAGTTGTAAAGTGAATCACTGCAATTGTTAAGTTAGTAACACAGTTGTTAAGTGAATCTGGCTTCCCCATTGACTTTGGTTGACAGAGGGTCACAAAAGGTGATCACAAAACCCCGGGACAGAGCAATTGTCATAAATATGAGTCAGTTGCCAAGCATCTCAATTTTGGTCATGTGAGCATGAAGATGCTACAATGGTTGTAAGTGTGAAAAATGATCATAAGTCACTTTTTTCAGTGTTGTAACTTTGGTCACTAAATGAATTATTGTAAGTTGAGGACTACTTGTATTCTACAGGGTGTTGATGTAAAAATACAAAATGATGAATAAATAAATAATTCTATTATATATGTGTCACTGTATATTTGGTATAATATAGTATACTTGTATATTCTAGTATATTTGCATATTCTAATACATTTTTATGTTTTTGTTTAGTCCCAATTGTGGTCATAACTTGAAGACTTAATGAACTCACTTAATGATTGCCCTGTTTAGTGACCATTCAAAGTTACAACAGTGCTAAAAAGCAACTTTATTACCAGGCCTTCTATTTATAGCATCCCCGCAGCCATGTGATAAAAATTTGAGCATTTTTCTGTTGTGGTCACTTGGTGTTTGGCTTAGCAACCATGTTGCTTAGTGATATTATTGCCATTCCCACTTGTAGTCACTTAAGTGAGGACTACCTAAAAGAATGTCTTCTTTTAAAATAATGTTTGATTCTGTTTGTCTCTGATGAGATTGGGCTGTCACCCAAGGAAGAAAAGAAGAATCTGACTCATTTAGTCACATGTCTCCATCATTCATAGCAGGAGATTGCAAGGATGATGATGATAGAGGACTGGAAAAGAGCTGATGTAGTTCCCATCTCCAAAAAGAAAAAAAAAAGAAAAAAAAATAGATCCAGGAAATTGCAGACCTATCAACCTGAACTCAATACCTGAAAAGATTCTGGAAAAGATAATCAAGCAACAAATCAGTGAACTCCTAGAGGAAACAAAGTCATAACCAAAAGCCAACATGAGTTTGTCAAAACCAGATCATGCCACACAAATCTTTCTCCATTCCTTGACAAAATTAGTGGACCATAGGAATTTACTTGGAGTTCAGTAAAGGCATTTGATAAAGTAGATCACAATCTACTACTTGATAAGTTAGAAAAGTGTGGGTTAGACAGCATCACCACCAGATGGATTTGTAACTGGCTGGCCAACCGCACTCAATGTGTAATCCTCAATTGAACTGCATCTACATGGAGGGAAGTATGCAGTGGAATACCCCAAGGTTCTGTTTTAGGCCCAGTACTCTTCAACAACTTCATCAATGGTTTGGATGAGGGGATAGATGGAGAACTCATCAAATTTGCAGATGACACCAAGCTTGCAGGAATAGCCAGCACTCCAGAAGATAGGCTTCAGATACAGAAGGAACTTGACAGACTTGAATACTGGGTCATATCTAATAAAATGAAATTCAGTGGTGAAAAAAGTAAGGTTCTACATTTAGGCAAGGAAAACCGAATGCACAGGTACAGTATAGGTGGTACCTCGCTCAATAGTAGTAACTGTAAGAGGGATCTTAGAGTCCTAGTGGACAATCACTTAAATATGAGTCAGCAATATGCTACAGCTGCCAAAAAAGCCAACACAGTTCTAGGCTGCATTAACAGAGGGATAGAATCAAGACCACACTTAGAATATTGCATTCAGTTTTGATTGCTATGATGTAAAAAGATGTTGAGACTCTAGAAAGAGTGCAGAGAAGAACAACAAAAATGATTAGGGCACTGGAGGCTAAAACATATAAAGAAGGGTTGCTGGAATTGGATATGTCTTGTTTAATGAAAAGAAGGATTAGGGGTGAAATGATGGCAGTATTCTGATATCTGAGGGGTTGCCACAAAATATAGGGAGTCAATCTATTTTCCAAAGCACCTGAGGGCAGAACAAGAAGCAATGGATGAAAATTAATCAAGGAGAGAAGCAACCTAGAACTAAGGAGAAATTTCCTGACAGAACAATTAATCAGTGGAACAACTTGCATCCAGAAGTTGTGAATGCTCCAACACTGGAAGTTTTTAAGAAGAGATATGACAAACATTTGTCTGAAATGGTATAGGATTTCCTGCCCGAGCCGGGAGGGTGTTGGACTAGACTACCAAGGTCCCTTCCAACTCTGTTATTCTGTGATGACAATCATCAACATTATAGTAATAACTTCACTTTGGGCATTGTTAGCTTTTTATCTTCAGAAAAGCAAAACATGATGACATCCTTATTTTTCTCATACACTGAGGTAAGAGTTGGATGTCATGTGAGCCCAGAAGTTAAGTGGTAGCATCAAAAATGACCAAAGATACTACACCAAATCCGGAGGTGGAATCTAAAAGACTTCTGAGAAAGGAGATTTAAGATCTCTAACTTCTATACTAAGGCCTTAGCCAATCTGTCATATAGTGATACAATTGTAATGAAGTAGAACTCATTGTTAATTTGTTGTTAAGGTAGCCTGGTGAGCAAAATATGCTCATTGTTGACTAATCATACAACAGGCTGAGTCTTGGACCTGTGGTCTGGCTTTGACAAATAAATTTCCTCATTCTCTAGGAATGGTGATAGATGAGGCTCAACTCAAGGAACCCCATATAATTATCTTTGTATTCTTAAAAAAACCCATCTATTTCCCATCAATTTTTTGCAGTGCTATCTATAACTTAGTTGTGATGATTAGACGGGTAGCAGATGATTTATGAATGATTCCTAAAAAAGATTTATCTGACCTAACACCATTGTTTTTAAACAGCAGAAGTCACATGATGTCAACTGAATCAGTAATATTTTGTGGTTTATTACCCATACCCCAGTCAGCCAACTTAGTGTTGTAATATGCCACAGCCACAGTTTCATGCAACTGTGGTATGAAAAGAAATGGGTAGAAAGGAGATAAGTCATCTTGGAGGTGATTCACCAAAATGCTTTCAAAAGGAATGTTAACCCCAAATGCATTGGCCAAGACTAGGTATTTCTTTGAGATTGATTGGATAGCCATTCATTGGTGTCTCACAAGAATGAGTACCGAGCCACATTGGCTGACTTTATCTGCTCAAACTCTGGGATCCAACAACAGAGACAGAAATATGTTTTCAGAAGTTGCTTGGAACCATTTCTTTCTGAAGTAAAATTGCCTTAGAAACCAGCTCCTGAAAACTTGGTTATTTTTTTCAGCACTGCCATCATCTAGGCAGCCATACACGTAGCTTAATACCTCATGAGACACATTATGATTAAACCTATAGCACCTCAATCATAGCCATTAGTACCCTACTTGATGCTATGTGGAAGTGGGGAAATTGCAAATGAAACCATTGTTGTTGAAATGTTTGTCATTCTCATTCTATGCTAATGTCTCCATTCTGCCGCAGAATCAGTTGGGTGCTTTGCCGTTTTGGCAACCTCTTCATTCAGTCTTTCTTGGCTATGTTTGATTAGGCCAATCAAAACATTATTTTATAATGGCATTAAAGTACTAGTAATTTTAGTTCTGAGTTCTTTTCTATTCCTTTGGTGGAATTTTCTTTCCTCCCCAAACACTATAGTTTAATACCTCATGAAGTACATTGCTTGAGTTTCTTTTGTTGCTTGTTTGGTTGTAAAAAAAACCCATTCATTTTTGTTTGTTTCATTGCTGTAGAAAGAAAGAGAGAAAGAAAAAAAGGCACAGAAACTTTTCCACAACCTCAGAAAGATTTGTTGGAATGTGACTCACTTCTTTTTTTAAAACAAGAGAAAAACATACACATGTACCCACTTATGTATCTACAGTTCCAGCATGAGCATTATACTGAAAGCAGAATCTCCACGTTTTCAAATTCTATTGATTATTGTGAATTTTTGTGCACTGTGCATTTATGTTCTTTCTCATGGTCAATAAAAGTTTATAATTTCAATTTCAGTAAGACAGCTAAATAATATACAAATAAAATACAGAATAATAATGAAAACATAAAAACAAACAAGTTAAAATGCATCTTAGCAACAAATAAACCACACTTGCCACATAAAAACCAATCCACAAAAAAAAATAGCTTCAAAAGTACAAAGCCTTTGTAAACTAAAGGACAACAAATATGGAAGTAGCTTGCTCTCTTATGTTCCCATAAATTGTATATTCAATGATAGTAGGACTCTGAAAAATGACTCATGAAGATCATGAAACTTGGGCATATTTCACATTGCTTGACATATTGTCATTTGTTATAAAAATATTCAATCCCATTCTTCTCACTGTGGTGGAAAGAGAGAGAGAGAGAAAATGTAAAAAGGGTACAGTTAAACTTTAAATGGTAGGAAAGAATTACAGGAAAGTTGAGCTCTTTGCTACCATATAATAGTGGCTGAAAATCCCACAAAGTAATTACCTATCAATGACAATGGAACTACAGAAAGACTAGCTAGATCTAAAAGCATCAGTCTCATCCCTCCTTGAAAATCAGAGCCCAGTGACTGAGAAGATGCAATCTTGCCATGGAATTTTCAATTGAAGCTGAAGAATAAGAGATTTAGAGTATTGTCCTGTTCAGCCAGTTTAGAGTTAATGAGATTTGGGATAGGTAGTTAGGAATTGAGAGCTGTCCCCTTAAGGGAATGCATCATGGTAAATGTAGTTAAGGTATCCTGGGAAATGTAGTACATGTCATGTGGCCACCTCTGTAACCCTGATTGGTCACTGAATTGACCCTTGGTGGTTTGGGGAAGGTTTCTTCATTCTTGCATGAACACAGCCGCATGGTAGTATGGCTACCCCCTGCCTCTACAACTATGGGATGAAATAACCATCTTTCTACTGTTCTGTCTTGCACAAAGCAGATAGGTAAATTCTGCCCTGTACAAATGCAGATAGATAAACTCCACAAAGCATCCTTTTAGGGTGTGGTGCGTGCTTAGCAACAGTGTCCTCCAGATGTAGCAAGCAACACTAACAGGCAAATCTGCGTTTTGCTCTCACATCTTCAGACTCAGCAACAACGCCTTCTATTGTGCCAATTTGTGTAGCAAGCAACACTAACAGGCAACCCTGCATTTTGCTCTCAAGTCTTCAGACTCAGTGACAATGCCTTCTATAGTGCCCACTTGTGTTGCAAGCACGCACTGCACCCTAAAAGCAGCCATATTGTGCAGCACCACCTACGTGCTCAAGTACTAAATCTAGCAGACACTCCTCCTTTCTGCTACCCACGCACAGCGCTCTAGCAAAATAAAGGAAAACTACTAAATTTTCCAAAATTCACCTTTGCCAATTGGAAGCATGGCAACTTCTCCAGCCATGACAGATGTCCCTGACGTACCAGAGGACTTGAACCCTCCACCCACCCTAGATGTAAACGTGGAGCCTGGTTCCCAAAACCCAGAGGCAGCTGGACCGCATGAAGCCTATGACCTCAGAAGGAATTGGAAGCTTACAGAACCCATGGAGGCACACTTGAGAGAGGATTGGGAGAGGCAATATCGCCTCTAGGCAGATTCATGGCTGGAGCTAGAGGAGATCTGTGATGCCCAAAACACAAGCTGCCCCCCGAGAAAATCCACACACTGCTAGACGATCTAGATGCCCTTCTTGCACAGTGGAGAAACAGCTAAGATAAACTCAAGTCCATCCAGTCAAGACTGGGTGACCCAAAACTCCAAGCACACGTCCAATGCTTCGATGAGTTTCACAAAGAACATGAAGACTACAAACTTTAATGTCTTGATCTTATGGAATCATAAGATCATGAACAGAGTTATGAACTGCAATGGCTAGTTATGATGACCTCCAGAACTGCATTAAGACTATTTGTTAGGGAATATAAACTGGGATGCTGAATTTGACCCATATCTTGCACATAGACTTCCTGTGGACCTAGATGGTCCAAGAGATTGAATCTAGTCCTTGGTATAGCTGTCTCTTTTCATTTGTAGAGTCTGTCACATGGAAAACTTTACAGAGTCTATCACATGGGATAAAGCAGTTGGGAAAGGGATCCCTAAATCCCTGGTCTATGGACCGGCACTGGGCCGCGGCAGGCTAGAAAGTGGGCTGTACAAACAAGCAAAACCCTATCCACAGGATGCAGGCAGCATGCAAAACCACACCCCCTCTGAACCAAGGAAAAAAAACTCTCCACGGAACCAGTCCCTGGTGCTCCAAAGGTTAGGGGCGACTGAGTTAGAACATTTAATGCTCAGATATTTTTTTGATATTGTCTACAATTTTTGGATTATTCTTTACTTTTTTCTCTGCCAATTTACTAAAGATTTCTAACCTCTTTAATTATGTGGTTCTGTGCTTTATAGACCAAATCTGATTGTTGTTGAAATATTTTCCCAGCCATGGTTGCCTTCAATGTAGTGATTTGATTTTAGAGGCAAGTCTACAAAAAAGAAAAAAAAAGAGGTTAGAAATATTTTCTTCTTAGAAGCAAGGTCTTTGGCTTTTCTTTATTTTTTAATATATCACTAGACTTTATTAAAAAAATCCCCTAAAATTTCAGTGCCTACCAAGTATATTAGTATTGCAGTTGTTCATTTATTCATTTTTCTTTTCTTTTTTTCATTCAAGGTATTTTAAAACCTTGAATGCTCATGTGGTAGTACAAAAACTTTTGTAAACTGAAAACAAATCTGTCATCTTTTATTCCTTGAAGTCTAATCCTTTCTTTTGTTTTGCCATGTGCTTGCCCAAGTGGTTTCCTAGAGAATTGTAAAACTGGGAATATATCATTAGAAATAAAACCTCTGGCATTTATTGTTGATCTTATCACCAAGCTGGGGTTTTTCAGGTCTTTGTTCAATATTCGTACACCTCCAATTGAAATACTTAATTACAAGGTCCTTGTTTTACACCCTGACATTTCAAATGGAGTCTTGGCTTCATATGATGTAATGTGCATTGTGAACTAAGCAATCTAGGAGGTTCTGACATCCCTTCAGAATATGCAGTAGAAGTTTTGACATAGTAGCTATAGGGTTCCCCCTCCCATTTCTTCTTATGATGGGTGATCACAAAGGGTAGACTAAGATTCAGTTCTTAGAAAAGCAAATTGATATGCCTGCATAATTACAGAGCTATAGCTATTGTCCTGCATGGGGAATGTAAACCGAGAGATTTCTACAGCCTCAAGCTAATGCTGTTTACTGAGGGACTTACTTTATAGTGAATCAGAACATTTCATCTAGTCAAGTATGTACATCTGGCAGAGCTTCTGTAGGATCTTTTGATTGATGGTATCAAGGACTGACCTGAGACTAGTTCCACTGACATGGACTAGTTTCCAAGCACTGTCTGACTCCCTGTGTTCTTTTCTTCTATAACAACATGGTGAGAATTTCATATGTTAAACATATACAAGTCAAAGAGGATTTTGCATCAGATGTTCATGTATTTATGATGAAGCAACATTTCATGCATATTGAATACATAAATTTTCATTACACATACATTTATTTAGTTGAGCCCAAACTCAAATTTACTATAGGTGTCTTACTTTTGTTACTCTGCCATCCCAAAATTTAGAATGGGCATTTTTTTTTGCAGCATACTTTCAGCCTTGAACAACTAAGGAAGGTACATTTCAATTATTTACATTCATGTGTGTTCTTCTTACACCCTGTTTCCTGCACTGAAGTGAGGAATGTGGTTTAGTAGTTCACATCTTTCAGAAGCAGATTAATAATCTGGCACACAAGAATGTTGAATAAATCCACCATAGATTTCTGTAGTAGAAAAATAGTGTGATTCATCGAAACAGATCAGTCAAGACACATGGGAAGCAGTGAACTGAGTTTTCTTAAGGATGTCATCTTCTTTTCCCAAGTTCTCATAAAAACGCACATGCAGTACAAATTACCAAATAATATTTGGAAAGGTTGTTTTTAAAGTAGCAATTTGAAGACTGCATAAAGCACTGAAATGAGTGCCATAGTTGAATTAACAGTTGTGTAATTATACTCACAGAAGCAGATCCAAAAACTTAAAAAGTCCATTTTGATGTAGTGGAACAGATTGACTATCTGCAGCCTTTGCCAGTTTTAAGGAGTAGTTCATTATTTGATGGATTTTCAGCTTCTGGGATCAGGGTAAGCAATACATAGTACTGCAGTTTGATTTTCCATTTATAGAAAATAATGGTGGCTTGGTGGCTCAGGCTGTTAAATGCCTGCACTTAAGATCCAGCTGTCTACAATTACTGTAGGCTCGAATCCCACCAGGCTCAAGGTTGACTCAGCCTTCCATCCTCTCGGGTAGGTAAATTGAGGACCCAAGATTGTTGGGGGCAATAAGATGACTTTGTAAAATGCCGCTTAGTAATAAGCAGGCATATACAATGGAATGAAGGCTATTGTTGAGCACACTGGGTTGTATCCCAAAAATTGTAAGCAGCCCTGAGTCTTCGGAGAAGGGCGGCATATAAATGTAATTAAAAAATAAAATAAAAATAAAAATGGGGAGAATTGATGGGGTTGTCTGTCTGATAACAGTAGTCAATTAGTTTCATCACTGCCTTAAACTTTCTGCCTATCAGAGCTATTTTGGGATGGCAAAACTAGCATTTATTTTGAAACTGATCTCAAGGCTGAACAAGTTCAATAAATATTGTGGGGACTAACATCACTGTTTCATTTTTACAGGAATGGGCTCAGTTCAAGTATTTTAAGAATGGATAGCAAGAGTAACATTCAACTTACAGGTTTATGAAGAGAGGTTTGAAAGTAATGTTTAGAACTGGAGGCAAGAAGTAAGTGTGCATTCATCTAGAATTAATATGCCTATATTAATAAGTCTCCCTTGTGGTAGATCAGTATTCCCAATGGGAATTTCTCCAGGAACGTAGTTGTTCTAGTTGTTGTTATTAATAATCGATTTAAATTTACTAATTCCATAAACACAGCCCCAATTTTCTCTGTGCAGTAGTGCTAAAACATCATTATTGGTAGGGGAATCACTTCCTTTTTTTGCCCTAATTTCTATTTGGCCAGCAGGAGCTTGAACTTAGCAACATTCTGCCCAAAAGGCTCCAAATACTAAATACAATCTTTACCTCCCTTTAAAACTGGAAACAAATTCTGAGTTTAAAATTTACTGTGGTCATTACGGTTTTGCATTTGATTCCAGAAGATTTTTGTTCTGTACTCCTAGCAAGCTCCAAATAATAATAAAAATAAAGTTGTATCTCTCTCTCTCTCCTCTCCCTATCTATCTATCTATCTATCTATTTATCATCTATCTATCTATCTATCTGTATAATTTATGTCTAAATTCTAACAGTGCCCACTGATTACTTTAAAGCAGAAAGCACTTCATCTGGGGTTAAGTAGCTAATGAAATTATTGCTAAGTAGGGATTAGTTTAGATCTTTATGTTGTCATTTTAAAGCCTTGTTTACTTTATTTTCTTATAACCTGGAATGCCGTTTCACTCACAGGTTTATTATTTGCTTTATTGTCAGGTCACTTGTCTATCATCACCAGCTGCAGAGCAAACGCTAACTATACAGTCATGCCTAGTGCTGCTTTTCTGTAGGCACACCTGGTTCAAACATTTCAGATCAATGGGAGTAACTTCCCCTTTTTCCTCTCTTTTGCATAGTAGCAGCAATTTGGTCCACATTTGGTGCAAGAACAGGTCAGGGCACCCATTTAGGCAACTGTATTTTATCCAGAAACAGAATGTATTGTGGTGATCTGACCTTGCTAAGAAAGCCACAAACCGCTTCATGTGAAGCGTTTCCCATGTTTGTTTGTTTTTCCTCAGAGGAGTTGATGAAGTAGTGTAGTCCAAATCTAACACAATCATATTGTCTCTGAAATTGTTTGATATTTTGTGCATTAGGTCTATGTCTGACCAGAAGAGGACTTCTAAAGAACTAACCTGTGAATACCTGATATAGGAGAAGTTTAGTGGCTCTGATTCTGTTTGCCAAGCCACAGAGTTAAGATTCATTTCTATTATATTATATTAATAATCATAATGAATGAGGGAGATTAAAATGCCTGGTCTCAATCTCATAGCATATACCAGTAGAATAAAGGAAGAACCCCATGAAAACTTCATCAAGAAAGTGCATTCATTTAGCCTGTGTGAAAAATGTATTCCTTAAACTAAGGGTAAGCAACTTTTTTGAGCTGAGAGCCCAAAATTTGTGGCCATGGAAGAGTTACCTGTATTCAAAATGGTGTGCCATAGCAGGCACAAGTAGCCATTCTCAGAAAGTACCTTGAATTGCTATCAAATTTCTTAGTGGAACTTTTGTGGAACCTAAAGGCATTACTGTAAAGAAATGTGATCCTAGTTTGCTTTGCTTTTGTTTTACTTTATTATTTGCTTTATACAGATCTTCTTTTTAAGTTAAAATAATCTTTTTAAAAGTTCTGATGGAACAAGAAGCCTAGCAGGAAGCAAAGAAATGCTTGGAACCCATTGGTATTTGTTAGATTGGCATGAAGAGTCAGGCGAGTGCTTCAGTGAAGAGTTTATTAGTGACTACAGCTCATAACAGACCCGATTTGGCTGGACTGCGGCTGCTACTTATAGCCAGCAGCCGCAGTTGCCAGCCAATCAGAGTGCAGGGTTTTCCCTTTTAAACCAATCATTTCTGACATTTTACAAGAACAGTTCAAACTTAACCAATGACATTCAAACCTGCATACATAACACCCCTCCCCACTAGGTTCAGTCCATACTCAAACCCCAACCTATCTAATGTATTCTTTTAAATAGGTGGGGCTCTTACATGTACGTTGAGACCTTCGTGCTTCAGAAGTTTTAACGTTCTCACCCAGTGAGAGAGGAAATTTGTCTGTTGACATTTCCCTAGTTGGACTTCCTATGAAAGAAGACCCTGTTTGATTGTGAGAATCTGGTCTCTCCTCCCAACCCATCTCCAGCCCAATGTCAACACCCAAGTTGGGTAGTGATGTGCAATCTTCCACTTCTAAGGATGGATTTTGGCATTGTGACAGGTTTTGGGATGGTTCCTGTCGTAATGGCTCGTTACACATGGGGTTGATTCTTGCTTGCTGATTATCCTCATGCTCCTCCCCTTCCCCCCTAGAAAAAACATCAGGTGAGGGAATTAGAGAGGAACAATTGCGATGTTCCTGAGGTAATCTGGATCTAAGCTGATCAATGTGCCTGCTTCAGAGGACTCCATCCTCTGTTTGTACCCTGTAAGAACGAGGGCCAGTTATTTGAGTTATTTCAGCAGGAATCCATGAAGGTTCACCCATAAGGTTCTTAGCATAAACAGAATCACCCACTGAATGTGCGAACTTTGCTAGTGGAATCAAGTGGTGCGTTGGGTGCGTGACAATGGTAAATGTTCTCTCATATAAATACTCATGAAATTTCTTGATAGCTGCAACAATTGCCAATGCTTCCTTGTCCAGTTGGCTGTAATTCCTCTCTGCTTTGGTCAAGGTGCGAGAGTAAAATGCAATAGGGGCTTCCCTCCCACTGGAAAGCCTGTGGCTCAAAAAAAAAACCCCACTCCAAAGGGGGATGCATCACAAGTCAGTACAATAGGTAAATTCTCAGAGAACTGTATGAGTACAGTATCAGATGTGATTAGTCTTTTAATACTGTTAATTGCTGATTGTTCCTTCCTGCCCCAGACCCAAACAGACTTTTTGTCAAGTAATCTGTGTAATGGTTCTGCAATGGTTGCCTTCTGAGGTAGGAACATGTGATAAAAGTTAATAAGTCCAAGGAAGGCTTGCAAATCAGTTTTGCATTTTGGTCTAGGGGCTTCTTTGATTGCTTGAACCTTGGCATCTGTAGGGTGGATGCCATGCTTGTCAATCATATAGCCCAATAACTCAACCTTGTCAGTTCTAAGAGTGCATTTTTCTTCCTTGACTTTTAACCCCGCTTTCGTGAATCTGGTAAGGACTTCTCTGAGTCTCTCTTGTAATTGAGTGTCAATTTCAGCAGAGATTAACACAAAGTAAGCGCTACCCTGGCAGTCCTTGGAGCATCCTTTCCATAAGGCTTTGAAAGATGCCTGGTGCCACGCTTACTCCAAACTGTAACCTTTTACATTTGAAGGCACCTCTATGAGTCACAGTGGTTTGGGCCTCTGCAGTGGCATCATCAACTGTTAGTTGTTGATATGCCTGGGCCAGATCCACTTTGGCAAAGACTGTGCCCCTGCCAAGTGAATGTAATAAATGATGCACCACTGGAACTGGATATGCGCTCTGCTGAAGCGTATGGTTCAATGTCCCCTTATAGTCTCCACAGATTCTTACTGACCCATCAGTCTTGACTGGTGTGACTATGGGTGTCTCCCATCTGGAGTGGTCAGTGGGCTCTAAAACTCCTTGAGCTATTAGTTTATCTAATTGTGCATCAATTTTTTCCTTTAAGGCAAATGGGACCCTTCTGGTCTTTAAACGAATTGGGGCACCTTGGGATCTAGGTTGAAAGTGATAGGGGTCCCCATATACTTGCCCAATCTGTCGCTGAAGACCTCTGGAAACTCAGACTTCAAGGCTCCTCCCATTCAGTGTTGCTCACGTGATTGATGCCAGTCACCTCAATGCCTAGTGGACTGAACCACTCAAGTCCCAGCAAGCTTGGGGTCTTTGTCCACGATGGTCAGGGGCAAACGTTTGGTGTGGCCTTTGAACTTCACGTTGAATCCTTTTGTTCCAACTACTGGAATCTTGTTCCCTTGGTAGTCTTTAAGAGTCAGTGCTTGCTTCTGGAAATGCTTCTTCTGAATGTTGGGAAGTAGCCTGTGAATAGTGTCCCATGACACCATAGATAAATAGGAGCCTGAGTCCACTTCCATTTGGCAAGGCCTTCCTTCAATGAGTACCTTCACATGTACTTTTCTGCTTCTTAAGGGTGAAGAATGACCAATAGTGACTGTTTGATGAGTTTCATTCTTCCCATTTGCTTCTGTGTTGCGCCCCATTTTCTCACTGAAGTTGTTATGCTTGAATTCTTTGTCAGGAAACTTCTTTCTGCTTGGTGGAGTTCTGGATGATTTGCAGACTCTTGCTAGGTGACCTCTTTTTTCACAACGGAGGCAGATGGTATCAAAAAACTTGCATTCAGTGCGGGGTGCCCCCACAACCTCTGCAATAAAAGTCTTGCCTCTTTCTTCCAAGGTCTTTCCTTTTCTTCTCCATTCTGAGTCTATAAATTCCTTCCTCCACCTCACTACAGTCTGAATCAGAATCTATTTGCTCGCAATGGGTTGTTGTGGATTTTCCACATCAGGATGGCTTGCGGCCTTGTTAATTTTCTTCATGGCTGCTGCTGAGGACTTGGTAGCTTCCGCTGAAGAAGCTTCTTCTATGGCCTCCTTAAGCGTGATCTTAGGTTTCATTAATAATTTGCTCTGCAAAACCTTGTCTTTTAGGCCTAGAACAAATCGATCGCGCATGGCCTCTTCTAAGTTGATAAACTCACATGCACCCCAATGTCCCTTAAACTTGCCATGAAGTCATTAACGTTTTCGCTTTCCCCTTGATCCCGACGGTAGAATTCGTGTCTCTTAATGAGGCACGATACTTGTGGCGCGTAATGGGCTCTTAATAACTTTTCTAAGTCGGGCCAGTCCATTACCTTCATGTCTGCAGCTCCGCCAATGCCTTCGCCATCTTGAAAACGGCCGGACCGCAGTGGGTGAGAAAGACCGCCCTTTTCCGCTTCTGAAATGTCGTGAGATCGTTTCCCTCCAAATACATTTGGATCTGCATCGAGTCCCAGTCTTCTGCCGTCGGATCGAACGGGGCTGGGGGTGTCAGTGCAGCCATCTCTCTCAGCTTGTTCTCCGCGTTGTCTTCTCTTCGGAAGGATCCCACCTTCGTCGCCAGTGTTAGATTTGCATGAAGAGTCAGACGCGGAGTGCTTCAGTGAAGAGTTTATTAGTGACTACAGCTCATAACAGACCCGATTTGGCTGGGCTGCGGCTGCTACTTATAGCCAGCAGTCACAGTTGCCAGCCAATCAGAGTGCAGGGTTTTCCCCACTTTTTAAACCAATCATTTCTGACATTTTACAAGAACAGTTCAAACTTAACCAATGACATTCAAACCTGCATACATAACAGTATTCATGAGCTCTGTGTTGCCA
>CM019149.1:100499943-100517741 GCA_009733165.1 Naja naja | reverse complement strand
AGTGAATATGCTGGGTGGAAGGAGAATATACCAGGAAAAATATCCCACTGCTAGGATATTTAAAACAATCAGGAAAAATACTGGATTTCTGAACTGTTTTAGGAGATAACCTATAATCCTACTGGGAAAAATTCTAAAATTTCTTCGGACAATATGTATACTGATTAGTATACTGTTAGGACTGGTCTCCATTGATTCAAACTTTGGAAAATAAAAGGTTTTTTTTAATCTAAATAGGTAGAAGAGTGACCAACTTTCCTTTATATCTCCCTTTCTAAAAAGGGAGACAATTATGTTTATACAGTGAAATGTGGGAATGTTAGATTTATGATTTGTTGTGAGCAAACTCTTCAGTAGATTTTTGTAACTGGTCAGAAAAGGCTTAGGAGCCCAGACTGACATGCTGCTATGACAGCTGCACCAGATTCTGAACTTTAGGAAAAAGGCAAGTATGATGGAAAAGCATGTTGTTATTGGTGTTGAGTTGACCATGAGTAAATGAGAGGACATAGGTGTTTGCCTGCTTTGGATGAGCAAGGATCAACATTCACTGTTTTCCTTTTAATGGGGAGAGGATCTAGAGTTGTGCTTAAGAATACTGATTCTGTTGGGCATTCTACCCAAGGCATTTGCTCCTTTATATTTCTAACTGAAACAAGATGAAACAGAAAAAGGGTGGGGAGAGAGAGAGAGGAGGGAGGGAAGGAAGGAAGGGAAAGGGAAAATGGAAAACAAGATAGATAAGAAGAGTAAACAGACAGCTTGTCTTCCATTGTACTTGATTGGAGGACAACCTCAGCTTCCTACTTTCTGGTCCCAAGGATGTCCCTGTTTCCAGAATGTCCTGCTGCCCACATCCCAAGAAATCTGAGAATGTAAGCAAGATTCTTTGTTTGCTCAGCACACTCATTAGCGAAGAAAGCTACAGAAGGATATGAGTTGCTTTCTGCTCTCTTTTCCTGGTTGTTGATTTTGTTATTGTACATTTCATGTGTGGCTGAGAGAGTCATTAGAAGGCTTAAAGGGACTGCTTGTGGTGATAGAAACAGGCTACAAAACATGCAGTCCTCATGGAATGCACTGGGCAGAATGGAGGGGTGATGATGGATAAGAAGAATAGGATTTCTCCCCCCTCCCTGTTTGACATTATTTGCACAAAGCAAAACACAAACGAATGAAGTTTTTCATCAATCAGTTGGCCATGCACATAGACAGCTGTGCAACATGACAGAACAGACCTACAGATTATATTGTTTATAAACAGGTTACTTGAAAGCCAGTGTTATGGCTTGCTTTGTCAGAACTTGAATGATTGTTTGATTAATCCACTGCTGCTGCTTTTGCTGCTGAACAAAGAAAAAGTAAGTTACATCCAATTGTAGCTGCCTTAAAATATGTTTGCATAGACACCATTTTTCAGGAGGAAAAAGTGGACAATGCCTCACCTGTCCAATGGAAGAAAGTTGAATGCCAGCTATAACACAGTCCTAGAAAATTTGGAATTGTTATATTTTTATGGCAGCAGAATGCAATTTTTAAAGACTTAAGTCAGGGACACAACAAAGCAGTGTGTGTTTCATTTTGTGTTTGTTTGTATGTGGCAGGTCAATGTGTCAAATCAGTGTTGGTTTAATTTATCAGTAATCTACATATCATTAAAATTACATTAAAAATTTTCCTTCTGTCACATATAGGTATAAGGTCAAAAAGTCATGCCTAAGGATTTGAGATACTAAATGCAGTCCTGAAGAACTGAATTACTGTCCTTCAGATTACTTTTCATCTCAGATGCTGGAGGCCCATGATGTCCTAGCTCTTTTTTGGCTCTCTCAGTTTCATGTTTCTATCCCATCTCTCTAGAGACATCATATTACCATTATATACAGACCAAGCCACTCATGAGAAGAGTCACATGGAGAAACAACATTTAACTAGTCAAAGAACCAGTCATAGCTTGAGAGGGATTATAAACAAGGGAAGGTAGAAATAGCCTTTGACTTTAGAAGAGAAACAATGAGAAAGTAGAAATACTGTCTTTGGTGGTCTCAAGCAAATGTGTAAAATTTCCCTATGATGGCAGGAGTTGGGCGATGAGCATGCTATCAGTGGGACTTGAGTTATAAAGCATGCAGCAGACAGTAAACAGTCTTTGCCAGATGAACTCCTGAAATTATTTAGGCATAGCATTCGGGATAAAACTTCTTTTCTACTGAATTGTGTTGCTTTTCCTCCTCCCTCTTCTTAAGCCAAATGGCATGCTTATAAGCAGAGGGCAAGTTTGAGCTAATTACACAATAACATTCTTCCATTCAGCCCACCAAGTATTATGTAAGTGGTAGATCCTCATGACCTAAGTAACTGAATGCCAGACTTATTTTTAGTAATCACCTTGTCACTGCATGGTAGTTCGGATAGCAGATTAGTGCTATTAGTTCAGGTTCACTACATAGAGGCTATGCATTACATGAGGATTCGATGCTGAATATGTCGATAGATTGAATGGCAGGCATTCAGTACTGGGTCCATCGATAGGGATAACATCACTAGTGCAACAGCCTTTTCTTTCAGCAACTACCTGCCTGAAAGGAAAAAGATGAGAGGAAAAAGACATGTTCTTTGGGCATCATAGCAATCATTATTATTATCTGAGTATAACGTCTATTAGGATAAGAAGAGGCTGTAAATAGTATCAGCAATACTTAATTCATAAGGATCTTTTAGAAGATTCCTCTCCATTCATAGCTTCTTCATCATTTGTAATATTTGGAAAAAGTGAAATGTACATTCCTCCCAGCAAGATTTTTCATTTTCATCTTTTTAGCATTTCAAATGGCCCCATGAAATGCAAAATTATAAGTGTGTGTTTTAAAGGTTTAGCTGGTTCAAAAAAGGTTTCTTCAGTTTTAAGTGGTTTGCCCTTGCCTTCTTCCTAGGGCTGAGAAAGAGTGAATGGCCCATAGTTACCCAGTTAGTTTTGTGCTTAGGGCAACACTAGAACTCACAGCCTCTAATCTGGTACCTTAAACAATTACACTAAGCTGGATCTCCCATCAATTAAGTAAAATATACTTTTAAAAAAAATCACAGAACCTAATTGTGGAAAATAAAAATGTAATGAGATACATATTCATTCATTTATTTAACTTCATGTTTAAGGCCTTGAAAATTAAGATATTATTCTGGAACACATACATAGACTGTTGTAGCGTTACAATTTTCAAATATTGTTTTGGAAAAGATTCAGTATTGAAAAGTAAAAATACCCCTCTTTCTTAGCAATATTTATTTATTTATTTGTTTGTTTGTGTTTGTTTATTTATTTAATTTAAAAACCACATCTCTCTTCCATAAAGGGACTCAAATCAACTATTAAAACACAAAAACGGTATATAAAATTTAGATAAGAGGCAAAGATAGTTAAAATTCAGCACTAAAAGTTAATTAAGAGGTGGGATGGGCCTTCTGGGTGCTAACCAGCCCCACAGCTGCATGCTCCCCTGTGTTTGGTTTGTGAAAAGTTAAGGATTTAAAATATGTTGGTAGAGGAACTTGGCCAATTAGTATTCTTTGAAGTAACTTCTGGGATTGGGGAGGATCTATAGGAATTGCTTGTTCATCTTTCTCTCCTGTATTGCCAGGCTGAATATTATATTAAGAAGGTTTGACATTTTTGACAAATGAAATATTCTTTCTGCCTGTCTTCTTCTAGATATGAATCACTGTTTATGCCCTGCCTTATCTTACAAGAGAAATTATCTTTCAGCAATTTGAGTTGAATAGTAATGCTAAAATTCTCTCACACTTCAGATTCAGTGTACCTTAGTATATTCTGTGATAAACACATATATATACCTGGAAACAGTCTTTTTGTAGCAGGAATAAAGAAGTAGTGAGCAGGTGCCAAACAATAAATTAAACTCTGTTCTCACTTCTTATTTTCTTAACTAATGCCAAGAACTCCATAACATCACACACATTGTACATCTTCATTCCTAACAATAATGTTTGCGTAAGTGTTTGGTTGACTCAGTCTTGGCTGTTCTTTTTGAATTAGCTGGGAATTAATGGTAGATTTTTTTTTAAAAAAAATTTCACATTATAGTTCCCACAGTAAATAGTGCATAATCTTCAAATGCATTATAAAAAGACACTCATAAATATTACCACCCTCCCAGGCAGCACCATATCATAAACTATGAACAAAATAGGGTTCTATATATGGAACTAATATTAGTATGTTTATTAAAACAATCAAGTGATTAGAAACACTGAGCTACAGCCAACATCATGCGTGTAAATACTCATTTGCTCCCCCCCCCCCCAATTCCATTTTCCTTTCTGCCTCTAAAAAAGGAGCAGACTTATGGAGGTCATGGCTGTCTACACATTATGGTCAGAAAAATCAAAATGGTAGCCATGATCAAAGCACTGCCTCTTTAGAGACTACATCTAAGACTTATGATCTTCTTTTCTACTAAAGTTTCATTAAAACAACAACGTAAGTAAAAGATATATGATTACAGTGTGGTTTTTTTTCTTTTTTTTTTGCATGGATTCTTCTGAATATTCTACAACATACAGAACATATAGAATTCTATCACTTGTATCTTACACACTCCATTCTACTAGAGTTCCACGTGATATTGGCTGATATTGCCTGTTGATCATTGGAGCAAATAATGTTTGGTAAATTTGAACATTGCATGGCTGGTAAATGTATGCCTTTTCCTTATTTTATGGAATACGGGCAGAGGTGGTATTCAGTCAGTTCTGACAGGTTCTGGAGAACCGGTAGTGGAAATTTTGAGTAGTTTGAAGAACTGCTAAATGTCACCTCTGGTTGGCCCCACTGTCTACTTCGATTCAGTTTCCCAGCTGATCAGCTGGGTCTTCTTTTGTTGCCCTGCACAGGAAAACGGAGCTGGAAAGCAGGTTAGTGGGGTGGGAGGGAATGGAGGGAGCGGGGTGGGAATGGAGATTTTACAGTAACCTTCCCCTGCTAGCCCACCAAGCCATGTCCACCAAGCCATGCCACATCCACCAAACCACCCGTCCACCAAGCCATCCCACAGAACTGGTAGTAAAAAATTGTATACCACCACTGGATACAGGGATTCATTTTGTACACAAAGCTCAACCCACCTCCAAATAAAAGTTTTTTTTTTTAATTACATTTATATGCCGCCCTTCTCCGAAGACTCAGGGCGGCTTACAATTTTTTGGGATACAACCCAGTGTGCTCAGCAATAGCCTTCATTCCATTTCATAAAAGTATTTGTTGCTTGTACCTCCTAATATCATTAAATGTCTTCCTGTCCCTTAGTGGATGCCTATTTACAGAGACTTGGCTTTGGTGCAAATAGATTCAAATGTACAAGGATGGATTAAAAGCTGTTTTGTACAGATGTGTGCCATCAATTTTCTCCAGCGGTACTTTGGAAAAATGATAAAGCAGGATTTCCTTCTCCCAGAACTGTTTACTCAACTGCAGTCAAAACTATTTATGTTTTTAGAAAGATTTAATGAAATTGGATTTTAACCCTGGATCTACATTGTCTCGCCTATTTTGATATCTGATGTATGGCACTTTGATTCAGTTTCTTCAGTTCTCTTCCATCTTAATGGGAAATGCATTAGAATACTTATAACAAAATGACAGACATCTCAGATCATGCCTTTTCATGATTGATCTTATCACATGAATTTCTAAAAATTAATGTAGCATCTGTTTTCCTATCATTTTCCTGAAGAAAGATGACATCCATCTTATTTTAATTTGATATATAAATAATAACTAAATTTCCAACTAATACTTGGAGACTTTTTGAACCACACATTAAAGAGGTTATAAAATATTCATGTTTAAATTACATTCTTATCCAAGAAATGTATTTTTATCGATATACTTATTTTGGATAAGAATGTGATTTGAACATGGATTAGGCCTAGATTTAGGCATACTTAAAACAGCTAAACCTGTTCATGACTAACTGAAGTTTCATTGATTTCAATGAGTGCAATGCAAGCATGACTAATTCTGGATTTGGTCTAAAAGGCATTTTTGTTTGAAAAATAAAAGCAAAGCATATTGTAAAATATCTGCTTGATTATATCTATAGATTCCAAAATACTGAAAATATAATCTTAATACACAGTTGTCCAATAAGCATGACATTTGTAGATCACAGTTTTTAGGAAGAAACATTTCACATAAATTATATTTCAGTTTTGACTCTATGTATAACATTTGTTTGACTCAAAGTTCAGGGTTACTAAATCTTGCCTGCAAAACTCTGGATCACCACTAGATTTTGTAACCCTTTCAAAGTTGAACCATTGGATAGAAGAAACCTGAGAGACACTCTGTTAATACAAAAAGAACAGTAGTTTTTGCTTTGAGTTGGGAAAGAAAACCTGTGATGCAGTGGAAGAGTTAAATCAAAATAACAAGGGTGATTTATCCAGTAGCTTTCCCAGGCTAATCTCAAGGGAGCCAATACCAAATCTACCTATTTGTCAAGTCACTGACAATAGCCTATTTCTTGCTACCATATGCTTTATTAAAGAAACACTTGACCTACCTGTCATACCAAGAGCCTTCTTTTTTCCCCAAACAGAAATAATATAGACATTTCCCTTAAGGGAATCCTGATGCAAATACATCAAGACAGGTTGCCAATTTGTTGAGCATATTAGGATATGGCAAACTGTCAAGGGAAAATGGCTGTGATACAGGGAATTCTAACAAGCTTATTTTCTCCCATTTTTTCCTCCCCAGCCACGCTTTTGGAGGCTCTCTCACTGGTTTATATCACCCCATTTATCCATTATATTTTATGGACAGCTGTCAGATGTGACTGTCTGCCTTCTCTTTTGAGCATTTAGAAATCTCTCTTAGCCTCTGCCAATAACCGTTGCAAATCTTCCAGCTGCAAATTGCTACGGGCAAAGATACAGCGATGAACTTGAAAACAAGTCTTCTGCGAAGCAAAGAGAATGGGCTGTGATTTGCAAGAAGGCCATGCTCTCAAATGAAGCTTTGCAAATTAATTTTCCATTTTTCTCTTACTTTGCCTTTATATTATGAGACATGGATGAAAGGGAGCACTAAGCATTTATTAGTTGAAGCGAAAGGGAGAGTTACAATAGCACTCCCCTATGGTGTTTAAAAGGAGATGATAGGGAAAGCCCAAAGTTGAAACGGAGTGCAGTGTAAGGTACAAATTTATCGGCTATACATATAGAGAGTTTGGTAGCTTAGAGAATGCACATTTAACTCCCAAGACGCAGTTTTTGTTCTGAACAGAAATATCCTGCACATTTTAAGACTACTACATGAGTAAAGTTTTGCTTTTGACAATCTTCCAATCCTCCCCTCTAAATTTTAGCTATGTTAGTTTCAAGATATCTTTGATGTATGCATCATTTAAAAATTGATTGGCTAGTGTTACATTCTATATAGAAAATAAAGCAGGAAGGAAGCGATCATATTTGGTCTCTGTTGCAATTGCTTCTCCTTAGTTATTATTAACATTTTTGAGCAGCAGATTTTCAATGTTGTGGCATCCCACAGAACTTAATGGGAGTTCCATATAAATCTATACAGGATCAGGTTGTAAAGGTTCCTTAGGACAAAAGCTGGAAACCATATTTGCAAGTGATTGATGGTTGAATTTGGATAGCCATCTGCTTAAATGTCTGTGTAAAATGCAAGCTGAATGATTTTGTGCTTTCCTCTTAATTATTCTAGAGAAAATTTTATGTGGTTCTGCAATGCTATTTGCATAACTGATGCAATAACAATATTATGTTAAGAGTTCTTAGTGTGGCATATTCTCTCAGGCAAAAAGATCATTTGCTGTTACCCATATTTTCTATCTTTCATTATTTAGTAAATGACAGGTAGATCCAAGGCAGTATCTAATTTCAAGCTTTGCATCCTCATTTATGTGTGCCTGTCTTGTCTCACTATCAGATCTGGCTCCTGCCAAGCCAGAAATGCAAGGCCTTGGAAGCTAGACAAAGTTCTAGGAAAGGAAGAAGGAAGTCTGTGACAGGTAACAGAAACCAGCAGAGTAGTCAAATTAGAAAGCATGCCCAATTTACAGGTCTTCATAGAATTCACACCTGGGTCCTTAAACGGTTGTTCAATTGGCATTTTTGCAAGCCTAATCTGTTATTTTGCAATCTTTTCCTTTCACCAGGACTACACAGGTTGCATCCCTTTCTAATCTGCCTGACTTCAGCAGGATGGACAGACTTGATTTTATTTCACAACCCCCCCTCCCAAGATCCATCCATCAGAGCTAAAATGTATAATTAGAATTCATGAGCAATGCATAATCTCAATCTAGGATTCTTTTTAAAATTCATTTTGGCAGAGTACTGATTGAAGCTCATAATCTTTCATGTCTATGGAGATTCTCAGTCATCTAGGTCATGGCTGTCCCAAAAGGCAGTTGGACTTTGTTTTTCCCTGAAGATGTTTTCACTGCTTATCCAAGAGATGAAAACTGAAGAAGTTTCTTGGATGAGAAGTGAAACGTCTTCAAGGAAAAACAAATTCCAGTTGCCTTTTGAAAAAAAGCACCTTTGGGACAATTCTTTCAGGTAAAATTCCACTTCTGATGATCCCAAGTCTTCTCCATTTCAACAATCTTATTTTGATGGAGGCTAATTTGTTGCTGCTGTCAGTAATAACAAATCTCCATTGAACTACCAAGTCCAGAACATCATACATTCACAGTTCACTGTGGGCATGGCTTCCATTTATTGTAACATGCTGGGCCACAAAAAGATTGCTGAGGTATATTTTTGGGGGCAAGAAAAAAAGGTTTCTGACACATTCAATAGCCTTTAGGCTGCTAATTGCCAAGCATTTACATCAGCAAGCCATTCAATAAAATTTATTTTAAAAAATAATGCATTTTTCAGTTTGGAAAATTGATCCTAATGGAGAAAAAATGAAAAATAAAATGCAATCAATTTAAAAGTATTAGAACTAGTTAATATTAAAAAAAACCTTTCAAACATGCATGCTTAAAACAGTAAGCTGTTTTTAAGGTATGATACCAAATAGTACCAAACAAGAGCATCACTATTTTAACTGAATTGCCAGGGGGATCAATTATCTGTTTTAAACTTTGCTGAAAGTTTAACAGAAGGGAACTGAATCTGAACTGGGAAGGGTTTCCTGAACTAGTGCATGCACACCTCCTTTCTTGGGTCATGCGGTAGAGGTTCACTAACAGATGTGACACTCTGTGAATGTCTTCATCTAGATATTAGATGCCCAGCTAGACTTTGCAATTAGAAAAGCTTTCACTGCTTAGGACTTTTAAGGTTTTACCTGCAGTAGTAAAAACATGACTTGTTTTTGTTTGAGCATCTGAGGCTCAAACTAAAACACTAAAGCTGTCTCCATCAATTCTCCTGACTGTACCTGTAGAGAGCAGCTTCGTTACAAGACTCTTCCTTATAAGCAGTTCACCTTCAAAAGGACATTATTTGAAATCGTTTTAATAGAAATAACAGTGTATATAAGTAAACATAAAACTGACATGTTTTAAAGGAAATCTTATGGGGAAAATGTGTTTAAATATGTTTTGTGTATCTGAATATTTATCAAATATTATAATTTTACTTAGAAAATTTGATAATTACTTCAAATTGATATTTGAAATACTAATATATTTCTTTTTGCTTGTAGATGCTTGACTATTAACAAATATTAGCTAGTATTCAATAGTATTCAGCTGGAAACTGCTGATGTGCTCTGGTATTAGTGTTTAATAATATATATGCTATGTTTGCTGAAAATGTTAGATTTGCATGAAGAGTCAGACGCGGAGTGCTTCAGTGAAGAGTTTATTAGTGACTACAGCTCATAACAGACCCGATTTGGTTGGGCTGCGGCTGCTACTTATAGCCAGCAGCCGCAGTTGCCAGCCAATCAGAGTGCAGGGTTTTCCCGCACTTTTTAAACCAATCATATTTGACATTTTACAAGAACAATTCAAACTAAACCAATGACATTCAAACCTACATACAACCCCACTAGGTTCAGTCCATACCAAACCCCAACCTATCTAATGTATTATTTTAAATAGGTGGGGCTCTTATGTGTACGTTGAGACCTTCGTGGTTCAGAAGTTTTAGTGTTCTCACCCAGTGAGAGAGGAAATGTGTCTGTTGACATTTCCCTATTCAGGTTTTCAGTGACAGAAGACCCTGTTTGAGTGTTACAATCTGGTCTCTCCTCCCAACCCATCTCCAAACCAATGTCAGCACCCAAGGTAGTGATGTGCAATCTTCCACTTGTAAGGATGGATTTTGGCATTGTGACAGGTTGTGGGATGGTTCCTGTCGTAATGGCTCGTTACACATGGGGTTGATTCTTGTTTGCTGATTATCCTCCTGCTCCTCCCCTTCCCCCCTAGAAAAAACATCAGGTGAGGGAATTAGAGAGGAACAATTGCGATGTTCCTGAGGTAATCTGGATCTAAGCTGATCAATGTGCCTGCTCCAGAGGACTCCATCCTCTGTTTGTACCCTGTAAGAACGAGGGCCTGTGATGTGAGTTATTTCAGCAGGAATCCATAATGGTTCACCCATAAGGTTCTTAGCATAAACAGAATCACCCACACTGAATGTGCGAACTTTGGAAGTGGAATCTAGTGGTGCGTTGGGTGCATAAGTGGGATGAAGGCGGTCAAGGGAAGACCTAAGTTTCCTACCCATGAACAACTCTGCTGGGGATAAGTTATTAGATGGGTTAGGAGTGATGTGCTGAACACTAAGAAGTTTTTCAACTTTCTCAGTGATGTCCCCAGGACCCAATTGCTGAAGTTTTTCCTTGGTAAAACGTACCATGCGTTTAGCCCGACCGTTAGCCGAAGGGTGCCCAGGGGCAGTGAGGGCATGTCTGATACCCTGTTGTGCTAAATAGGATTCAAAAAGGTTGGATATAAATTGAGGGCCATTGTCAGAGACAAGAACATCAGGTAACCCGTGGGTTACAAAAAGCTTTTTGAGCTGCTTGATGACAGCATCAGTTGTGGTGGATGCCATAGGGATTACCTCTAGCCATTTGGAATATGCATCTACTATAATAAGGAAGGTGTGCCCTCTGGTAGGGCCAGCGAAATCAATGTGAATCCTAGACCATGGGCCCCTAGGACATTCCCATTCCTGTTTGGGGCGAGAGGTGGGGCAGGCCTGACTACCTGACAGTTGGGACAAGATGCAACCCAGTTTTCAACCATTTTGTCAATACCTGGCCACCATACATAACTCCTGGCCAATCCTTCATCCTTACAATACCAGGATGACCCTCATGTAACATTTCCAAAACCTCTTTTGCAGTTTTGCAGGAATAACCACCCTGTTACCCCACAAAATACATCCTCTTAATACAGATAATTCAGTTTGCCTGGACTTAAAAGGTTGGGCAAGGTGAGGTAGATCTTGAAAAGGCCAACCTTTCTTAATCCAGCCTATAATAGGAGCCAATAAAGTGTCTTTGGCAGTCTCTCTGGCAATTTCAGCAGTGTACTGGAAGCTTGGCAACAGTTTCTAGGAAAAAGGTGTGTGCCTCAGGTTCAAGGTCCTCCTTGTGACAAGGAAGTGGGCAACGACTCAAGGCATCAGCATGTCCAATGTCCTTGCCAGGCTTGTGGATGAGTTTGTATGAATAAGCAGCAAGAAATTCAGTCCACCTCAGCATTCTTGGTGACAGGATAGTGGGTGCAGGTTTGTCTCCTGCCACAATGCCTAACAAAGGTTTGTCATCTGTGACAATGGTAAATGTTCTCCCATATAGATACTCATGGAATTTCTTGACAGCTGCAACAATTGCCAATGCTTCCTTGTCCAATTGGCTGTAATTCCTCTCTGCTTTGGGCAAGGTGCGAGAGTAAAATGCAATAAGAGCTTCCCTCCCGCTGGGAAGCCTGTGACTCAAACCCCCCCCACTCCAAAAGGGGATGCATCACAAGTCAGTACAACAGGTAAATTCTCAGAGAACTGTATGAGTATAGCATCAGACGTGATTAGTCTTTTAATACTGTTAAATGCTGATTGTTCCTTCCTGCCCCAGACCCACACAGACTTTTTGTCAGGTAATCTGTGTAATGGTTCTGCAATGGTTGCCTTCTGAAGTAGGAACATGTGATAAAAGTTAATAAGTCCAAGGAAGGCTTGCAAATCTGTTTTGCATTTAGGTCTAGGGGCTTCTTTGATTGCTTGGACCTTGGCATCTGTAGGGTGGATGCCATGCTTGTCAATCATATAGCCCAAGAACTCAACCTTGTCAGTTTTAAGAGTGCATTTTTCTTCCTTGACTTTTAACTCCGCTTTCTTGAATCTGGTAGGGACTTCTCTGAGTCTCTCTTGTAACTGAGTGTCATTTTCAGCAGAGATTAACATCAAAGTAAGGCACTACCCCTGGAAGTCCTTGAAGCATTCTTTCCATAAGGCTTTGGAAAATGCCTGGTGCCACGCTTACTCCAAACTGTAACCTTTTACATTTGAAGGCACCTCTATGAGTCACAATGGTTTGGGCCTCTGCAATGGCATTATCAACTGTTAGTTGTTGATATTCCTGGGCCAGATCCAATTTGGCAAAGACTGTGCCCCTGCCAAGTGAATGTAATAATTGATGCACCACTGGAACTGGGTATGCGCTCTGCTGCAGCGCATGGTTCAGTGTCCCCTTAAACTTGCCATGAAGTCATTAACGTTTTTGCTTTCCCCTTGATCCCGACGGTAGAATTCGTGTCTCTTAATGAGGCACGATACTTGTGGCGCATAAATGGCTCTTAATAACTTTTCTAAGTCAGGCCAGTCCATTACCTTCACATCTGCAGCTCCCGCCAATGCCTTCGCCATCTTGAAAACGGCCGGACCGCAGTGGGTGAGAAAGACCACCCTCTTCCGCTTGTCGGAAATGTTGGCGAGATCGTTTCCCTCCAAATACATTTGGAAACGATCTGCATACGAGTCCCAGTCTTCTACCGTCGGATCGAACGGGGCTGGGGGGTGTTCAGTGCAGCCATCTCTCTCAGCTTGTTCTCCGTTGTCTTCTTCGGGAAGGATCCCACCTTCGTCGCCAGTGTTAGATTTGCATGAAGAGTCAGACGCGGAGTGCTTCAGTCAAGAGTTTATTAGTGACTACAGCTCATAACAGACCCGATTTGGCTGGGCTGCGGCTGCTACTTATAGTCAGCAGCCGCAGTTGCCAGCCAATCAGAGTGCAGGGTTTTCCCGCACTTTTTAAACCAATCATATTTGACATTTTACAAGAACAATTCAAACTAAACCAATGACATTCAAACCTACATACATAACAGAAAATATGCAGTGTTAATATTCAATATGTTTCTAATGTATTTGTATCTCATTGCCATTTGTAACCTAAGTTGTAAGTGGTTATGAAATTTAAATAGCCCAATTTTACCAAAATTTAAATATTTGAATAAAATATAAAATATATAAATAAATGACTGTACTTGATATAACAAGAAAATGTCCTGTCATTGTCTCACATTGATTTGCTGTAACAACAGTAAGCAAGTTTCAAGACTTTCCAGAAATAGATGCATTTATTTCATTTATTTATTTCCTGCCTTTCTTATTTTTATAAATAACTGAAGGTAGTGAACATACGAACATACCTTATTGCAGAAGGATAGCAATAAATAAAATAAATACACATCAAAGCATCTTAAATCGACAGTAGACTCAGCTCAGAACTTAATTCTGCAAGCTAAATAAAGAATAGTAGAGACTGCCCTAATATCATACAATATTTTGGTAAATTTTATACTATGCCTGCTGTATAGAAATAAAATAATGATAGATCCAGTAAACCTGAAAGAAAAGAAATTTGATGTGAGACATGTCTTTGATTTATGAATATGCATAGTTTAATCTGAATGCACAACTCCCTTTAAATTAATTGTTCTGACAGTTGGTATGTTGTTTAAAGGTGACACAAAATAAAAACATCCAAAAATGAAGGCCAGAGTAAAAGCTTACCAAACTGAAACCAAGAAAAATGCGTGATGAAATACAGATTTTCATTTCTTTTTTAAAAGATAACCAACATTGATAAATGGAATAATTCAATAGAAATATTAAAATTAGGCTAAAGGTTGAATATCAAAGGGACATTGAATGGAGACAAATACAGAAATGATCACTGGGGAAAAATGTTGCTTCAACTTTCTGCACAAATTTGGAAACAAAACTCTTTTTTATTTCAGCTTAAATCCAGTGGAATCTCACCAAAAGATGGTTTTAATAGTGCAGGAAGGCACCTAACTGATGTTTTTGTGTTAAACAGCACATCCTGATATGTTACTCATTTGGTTTTAATTCATTCTACAGCATGTGGTTACAGGCTCAGCTTCTTTTCATTCCAGCTTATTTTTTAGCTGCTTTCAGTTATTTCCTTTTTCACTTCAGCTTGTGAATTTCAAGGTCAGGCTGAAGTCAAATGTTGCCATTTTAGTGATGAAATGCAAGCAGATGTGGCTGGTTTGCATGACATTCTCCACACTCTTCCAGTTGAGTTCTTTGCTGTGTGGGGTGGAAGCTGAACAAACTCTAGTCGTTTGCAAGATCTGCATTTTTAAATTTGTATTTCAAGTGGTTGTACAAGGAAATTAACTTGATGTTAGAGAACATTTTGTTGATTGGTTTACTTAACAAAAGAGAACGCTAACCCCAAACAAAATATCCTACCCTTCATTTTTGTGACCACAAGGCCTATTAAAGATCAGGAAGGCTTTATTTTCAGTTTGTAATAGATGGCATTCATTATGCCTAGCATTTTTTCTGTATTTCCTCAAACCCATAAAGCTCCTATAAGTTGCAAAAGATTGTCCAAAGATTCTGAAACACAAAAAGCAAATGAGAAATGATTTAATTATAACAGCAATTAATGCTTGTTTTCTAAACTTTCTACAAAATTAACTTGAATTTTAGTTTAATTTCCTCATAGGACAAAATTTCTCCCAAATATTTATTGATAATTTAGTTTGTGAATAGGAAACAATTTTCTTACATAATTCTTCTTCCTTGAAAAATTACATTGATGTAGGATGAATTACTGTTGACAGATAAAATCATTTTATTTTCATTGATTTTGTGGCATGTTGATTTCACAATGTTACATTGATTTTATGATGTTATTTTATTGATATAAAATATTGATTTGATGGTGTTATTTTAAAGTTATGACTTTTATTTGTAGGATAATAAATCCTTATGGTTGAAACAGACCATCATTTTGCACCATTTAGCATGCTGGCTGGGGAATTCTAGGAGTTGAAGTTCAGACAACATTTTTCTTAGTTTGATTTTTTTATTGCATTTCGGAAAAGGATATTAAAAACTTTACTTATAATTACAGTCTGTTGGTTTTTAAAAAAATACATGGAAAATGATTTAGCATGTGAAATTAGCTGAATTCAATGTAATTTACTCCCAAGTAGTATAGTAGAGGAGTGCAACTTCTGAGAGCCCTTGAATTTGTGGGCTGGATGTCTCTGTGTTAATTCTACTTCTAACCCTAAAACTAATCTCATTGACAGGCTTCTGAATAGCTCAACCTAAGACTGTACTGTAGCCTTCTCCTAAAGCTATGAAGAGTTCTTATATTAAGATTATTCTAGAAAAATAACCATGTCACTTAAACCTGGAACCTGCAATATTTATTCAAACAGAAATAGAACCAATTATTATCCCAAACATCAACTATGAATGGTCAAGACTTACATCTACGCTGTTGTGGATCAGTCAAGTGCTTAATTTGCATATAATTTAAGATATATAGACAATTATCTCTTTTAAATTCCTTTAATTAGCAAATTAACTTGATAATATTCATCTATGCACATTAAGATATAGAGTAACAAGGAGTAGTGTTAAATTTGCATGTAATTGAAATGTTCTGATGAAAAATTGCCACAAAGAATTGTCTTTGCAATTAAAATACTGGAAAAACCAAGAAAAATGGATCCTTTGGGTTCAGAATACCAAGAAATATTTTCATAACCTGACTTAATGTCCATTTAGTATATATTGATACTGGCTATGTTATAGTCAGTTTTTGTTCTCAGATAAAAATGTTGCATAGTTAGCATACAGTATGTTTATATAAACAAAATAGAAAAAGTGATTAAAATTTATTGAAGGAAAGAGAATCTTAATAGTAGTATATTTATTTATACTATCCAAAAACTAACATTTCATGAAATGGATGGCTATTTCAAAAATTGATACAAAACAGATTGCATAACTGGTGTGTGAATATATACACAAAACTGTGCTTATATTTAATAAAGGGGAAAGATGTAAATATGTTTCAATACCACTTCACAAATGGCATTGAAATAACAGATTTGGCTATATATTTTATAATTGTACATTAAATGTTGGCATCTTCTGATGGAGAAAATGCAGAGCAAAGATGTATGCCTCTAATCACTACAAAAGCTGAGAGGGAAGGAGTAATGCTGGAGTCTCCATAATAGTTACGACTCAAAACTCTCTATCATGCTCCGTTTTGGACAGAATTCTGGTTCCTTTGCTTTTTCCTCTTTTCTTGGCATCATTCTTGATGCTTTGGTCCAGGCTGATTTCTGTAAACAGAACATTAACATTGATTGTGGAATGTAGTTAATAGTTTAAAAATGTTGGAATTTATTTTAAAATTTGTATTTTGGAAAATACAATTTTGAGGTATGATAGAACTGCATTTTTAAGCAGTATGATTTTTCTGATTCTTCAGTGATGGACACACCCTGCCCATAGATAGCAGGAGGATTTGATACTACCATCATTTGCCTTTCTTTCTGGGTACCTCTGAATTGTCAGCAAATTTTCTTGTTCTTTTAGATTTATTCTTTTACAAACTGGAAGAAATATAACCTCAGAATATTTTAAAGATGTATTACTGTAAAAACTGCAAATTAATTAGGATTCATAGAAACATTGTAACAGATTCCACATGATTTTAATTAGGCTACAATCCCAGAAAAGTCCAGTGAGTTCTATTGAATATACAAGATTGTGCTGTTAGGATCTGTTTTCTATTTTCTGAAATTACAAAATTTTAATGCTTCTTTGTTAATAATAAATCCTTATTAGCAAAAAACATACTAGACACTTTCTGGTAGTTCTTCAAAAATTCCATTTTGATTCAAGATGTTCCTTTTTATAAAAAGAAATGGAAAAGCACCATGTAGAAAAATAGGTAGCTACTCTCTGTTCCAAAAGCATATATCAATGGCCAAGAAGTTCTCATTTAAGTTATTTAGGTGCTGAAAACCTGACATTGGAAGAATGTAGCCCTCTAAGGAATATCCTTTAATTTTACAATTTGCTTGGACAGCACATTAGATACAGTGGATTTTGGTATGTTCTCCTGTATTGTGCCATGCATTTGTGGCACAACAAACTCACAGGACAGGATTCAACAATCCACCTGCATCCGAAAGACAAAAGTCACTCTTTTGAAGACAGCAAAGTTCACATTCTGGACAAAGAGAACCAATGGGTTGAAAGTGAAATCAAAGAGACTATGTTAAAACTAAACAGCCTTCCCTCAACAGCAGGGGAGGCATACAACACTATATATCTCCTGTTTACAATGCAGTCCTTTCAGCAGTCCCAAGAAGGTTCCACACCGTTTGCACTCTGATTCAGGTGATTCTGAGGATACAGATAAACTCCCAAGTAGCCTCAAAGATTCACAGAGAGCTAATGACCGACCTCAGAGCCTAATGGCCAGA
>CM019149.1:100355816-100498943 GCA_009733165.1 Naja naja | reverse complement strand
ATGTATCTACAGTTCCAGCATGAGCATTATACTGAAAGCAGAATCTCCACGTTTTCAAATTCTATTGATTATTGTGAATTTTTGTGCACTGTGCATTTATGTTCTTTCTCATGGTCAATAAAAGTTTATAATTTCAATTTCAGTAAGACAGCTAAATAATATACAAATAAAATACAGAATAATAATGAAAACATAAAACAAACAAGTTAAAATGCATCTTAGCAACAAATAAACCACACTTGCCACATAAAAACCAATCCACAAAAAAAAAAAAATAGCTTCAAAAGTACAAAGCCTTTGTAAACTAAAGGACAACAAATATGGAAGTAGCTTTGCTCTCTTACGTTCCCATAAATTGTATATTCAATGATAGTAGGACTCTGAAAAATGACTCATGAAGATCATGAAACTTGGCCATATTTCACATTGCTTGACATATTGTCATTTGTTATAAAAATATTCAATCCCATTCTTCTCATTGTGGTGGAAAGAGAGAGAGAGAGAAAATGTAAAAAGGGTACAGTTAAACTTTAAATGGTAGGAAAGAATTACAGGAAAGTTGAGCTCTTTGCTACCATATAATAGTGGCTGAAAATCCCACAAAGTAATTACCTATCAATGACAATGGAACTACAGAAAGACTAGCTAGATCTAAAAGCATCAGTCTCATCCCTCCTTGAAAATCAGAGCCCAGTGACTGAGAAGATGCAATCTTGCCATGGAATTTTCAATTGAAGCTGAAGAATAAGAGATTTAGAGTATTGTGCTGTTCAGCCAGTTTAGAGTTAATGAGATTTGGGATAGGTAGTTAGGAATTGAGAGCTGTCCCCTTAAGGGAATGCATCATGGTAAATGTAGTTAAGGTATCCTGGGAAATGTAGTACATGTCATGTGGCCACCTCTGTAACCCTGATTGGTCACTGAATTGACCCTTGGTGGTTTGGGGAAGGTTTCTTCATTCTTGCATGAACACAGCCGCATGGTAGTATGGCTACCCCCTGCCTCTACAACGATGGGATGAGATAACCATCTTTCTACTGTTCTGTCTTGCACAAAGCAGATAGGTAAATGCAGATAGATAAACTCCACAAAGCATCCTTTTAGGGTGTGGTGCGTGCTTAGCAACAGTGTCCTCCAGATGTAGCAAGCAACACTAACAGGCAAATCTGCGTTTTGCTCTCACATCTTCAGACTCAGCAACAACGCCTTCTATTGTGCCAATTTGTGTAGCAAGCAACACTAACAGGCAACCCTGCATTTTGCTCTCAAGTCTTCAGACTCAGTGACAATGCCTTCTATAGTGCCCACTTGTGTTGCAAGCACGCACTGCACCCTAAAAGCAGCCATATTGTGCAGCACCACCTACGTGCTCAAGTACTAAATCTAGCAGACACTCCTCCTTTCTGCTACCCACGCACAGCGCTCTAGCAAAATAAAGGAAAACTACTACATTTTCCAAAATTCACCTTTGCCAATTGGAAGCATGGCAACTTCTCCAGCCATGACAGATGTCCCTGATGTACCAGAGGACTTGAACCCTCCACCCACCCTAGATGTAAACGTGGAGCCTGGTTACCAAAACCCAGAGGCAGCTGGACCGCATGAAGCCTATGACCTCAGAAGGAATTGGAAGCTTACAGAACCCATGGAGGCACACTTGAGAGAGGATTGGGAGAGGCAATATCGCCTCTAGGCAGATTCATGGCTGGAGCTAGAGGAGATCTGTGATGCTCCAAAACACAAGCTGCCCCCCGAGAAAATCCACACACTGCTAGACGATCTAGATGCCCTTCTTGCACAGTGGAGAAACAGCTAAGATAAACTCAAGTCCATCCAGTCAAGACTGGGTGACCCAAAACTCCAAGCACACATCCAATGCTTCTATGAGTTTCAGAAAGAACATGAAGACTACAAACTTTAATGTCTTGATCTTATGGAATCATAAGATCATGAACAGAGTTATGAACTGCAATGGCTAGTTATGATGACCTCCAGAACTGCATTAAGACTATTTGTTAGGAATTATAAACTGGGATGCTGAATTTGACCCATATCTTGCACATAGACTTCCTGTGGACCTAGATGGTCCAAGAGATTGAATCTAGTCCTTGGTATAGCTGTCTCTTTTCATTTGTAGAGTCTGTCACATGGAAAACTTTACAGAGTCTATCACATGGGATAAAGCAGTTGGGAAAGGGATCCCTAAATCCCTGGTCTATGGACCGGCACTGGGCCGCGGCAGGCTAGAAAGTGGGCTGTACAAACAAGCAAAACCCAATCCACAGGATGCAGGCAGCATGCAAAACCACACCCCCTCTGAACCAAGGAAAAAAACTCTCTCCACAGAACCAGTCCCTGGTGCTCCAAAGGTTAGGGGCGACTGAGTTAGAACATTTAATGCTCAGATATTTTTTGATATTGTCTACAATTTTTGGATTATTCTTTACTTTTTTCTCTGCCAATTTACTAAAGATTTCTAACCTCTTAATTATGTGGTTCTGTGCTTTATAGGCCAGATCTGATTGTTGTTGAAATATTTTCCCAGCCATGGTTGCCTTCAATGTAGTGATTTGATTTTAGAGGCAAGTCTACAAAAAGGAAAAAAAAAGAGGTTAGAAATATTTTCTTCTTAGAAGCAAGGTCTTTGGCTTTTCTTTATTTTTTTAATATATCACTAGACTTTATTAAAAAAATCCCCTAAAATTTCAGTGCCTACCAAGTATATTAGTATTGCAGTTGTTCATTTATTCATTTTTCTTTTCTTTTTTTTCATTCAAGGTATTTTAAAACCTTGAATGCTCATGTGGTAGTACAAAAACTTTTGTAAACTGAAAACAAATCTGTCATCTTTTATTCCTTGAAGTCTAATCCTTTCTTTTGTTTTGCCATGTGCTTGCCCAAGTGGTTTCCTAGAGAATTGTAAAACTGGGAATATATCATTAGAAATAAAACCTCTGGCATTTATTGTTGATCTTATCACCAAGCTGGGGTTTTTCAGGTCTTTGTTCAATATTCGTACACCTCCAATTGAAATACTTAATTACAAGGTCCTTGTTTTACACCCTGACATTTCAAATGGAGTCTTGGCTTCATATGATGTAATGTGCATTGTGAACTAAGCAATCTAGGAGGTTCTGACATCCCTTCAGAATATGCAGTAGAAGTTTTGACATAGTAGCTATAGGGTTCCCCCCTCCCATTTCTTCTTATGATGGGTGATCACAAAGGGTAGACTAAGATTCAGTTCTTAGAAAAGCAAATTGATATGCCTGCATAATTACAGAGCTATAGCTATTGTCCTGCATGGGGGAATGTAAACCGAGAGATTTCTACAGCGCCTCAAGCTAATGCTGTTTACTGAGGGACTTACTTTATAGTGAATCAGAACATTTCATCTAGTCAAGTATGTACATCTGGCAGAGCTTCTGTAGGATCTTTTTGATTGATGGTATCAAGGACTGGACCTGAGACTAGTTCCACTGACATGGACTAGTTTCCAAGCACTGTCTGACTCCCTGTGTTCTTTTCTTCTATAACAACATGGTGAGAATTTCATATGTTAAACATATACAAGTCAAAGAGGATTTTGCATCAGATGTTCATGTATTTATGATGAAGCAACATTTCATGCATATTGAATACATAAATTTTCATTACACATACATTTATTTAGTTGAGCCCAAACTCAAATTTACTATAGGTGTCTTACTTTTGTTACTCTGCCATCCCAAAATTTAGAATGGGCATTTTTTTTTGCAGCATACTTTCAGCCTTGAACAACTAAGGAAGGTACATTTCAATTATTTACATTCATGTGTGTTCTTCTTACACCCTGTTTCCTGCACTGAAGTGAGGAATGTGGTTTAGTAGTTCACATCTTTCAGAAGCAGATTAATAATCTGGCACACAAGAATGTTGAATAAATCCACCATAGATTTCTGTAGTAGAAAAATAGTGTGATTCATCGAAACAGATCAGTCAAGACACATGGGAAGCAGTGAACTGAGTTTTCTTAAGGATGTCATCTTCTTTTCCCAAGTTCTCATAAAACGCACATGCAGTACAAATTACCAAATAATATTTGGAAAGGTTGTTTTTAAAGTAGCAATTTGAAGACTGCATAAAGCACTGAAATGAGTGCCATAGTTGAATTAACAGTTGTGTAATTATACTCACAGAAGCAGATCCAAAACTTAAAAAGTCCATTTTGATGTAGTGGAACAGATTGACTATCTGCAGCCTTTGCCAGTTTTAAGGAGTAGTTCATTATTTGATGGATTTTCAGCTTCTGGGATCAGGGTAAGCAATACATAGTACTGCAGTTTGATTTTCCATTTATAGAAAATAATGGTGGCTTGGTGGCTCAGGCTGTTAAATGCCTGCACTTAAGATCCAGCTGTCTACAATTACTGTAGGCTCGAATCCCACCAGGCTCAAGGTTGACTCAGCCTTCCATCCTCTCGGGGTAGGTAAATTGAGGACCCAAGATTGTTGGGGGCAATAAGATGACTTTGTAAAAATGCTGCTTAGTAATAAGCAGGCATATACAATGGAATGAAGGCTATTGTTGAGCACACTGGGTTGTATCCCAAAAAATTGTAAGCCGCCCTGAGTCTTCGGAGAAGGGCGGCATATAAATGTAATTAAAAAAATAAAATAAAAATAAAAATGGGGAGAATTGATGGGGTTGTCTGTCTGATAACAGTAGTCAATTAGTTTCATCACTGCCTTAAACTTTCTGCCTATCAGAGCTATTTTGGGATGGCAAAACTAGCATTTATTTTGAAACTGATCTCAAGGCTGAACAAGTTCAATAAATATTGTGGGGACTAACATCACTGTTTCATTTTTACAGGAATGGGCTCAGTTCAAGTATTTTAAGAATGGATAGCAAGAGTAACATTCAACTTACAAGTTTATGAAGAGAGGTTTGAAAGTAATGTTTAGAACTGGAGGCAAGCAGTAACTGTGCATTCATCTAGAATTAATATGCCTATATTAATAAGTCTCCCTTGTGGTAGGTCAGTATTCCCAATGGGAATTTCTCCAGGAACGTAGTTGTTCTAGTTGTTGTTATTAATAATTGATTTAAATTTACTAATTCCATAAACACAGCCCCAATTTTCTCTGTGCAGTAGTGCTAAAACATCATTATTGGTAGGGGAATCACTTCCTTTTTTTGCCCTAATTTCTATTTGGCCAGCAGGAGCTTGAACTTAGCAACATTCTGCCCAAAAGGCTCCAAATACTAAATACAATCTTTACCTCCCTTTAAAACTGGAAACAAATTCTGAGTTTAAAATTTACTGTGGTCATTACAGTTTTGCATTTGATTCCAGAAGATTTTTGTTCTGTACTCCTAGCAAGCTCCAAATAATAATAAAAATAAAGTTGTATCTCTCTCTCTCTCCCTCCCTCCCTATCTATCTATCTATCTATCTATTTATCATCTATCTATCTATCTATCTGTATAATTTATGTCTAAATTCTAACAGTGCCCACTGATTACTTTAAAGCAGAAAGCACTTCATCTGGGGTTAAGTAGCTAATGAAATTATTGCTAAGTAGGGATTAGTTTAGATCTTTATGTTGTCATTTTAAAGCCTTGTTTACTTTATTTTCTTATAACCTGGAATGCCGTTTCACTCACAGGTTTATTATTTGCTTTATTGTCAGGTCACTTGTCTATCATCACCAGCTGCAGAGCAAACGCTAACTATACAGTCATGCCTAGTGCTGCTTTTCTGTAGGCACACCTGGTTCAAACATTTCAGATCAATGGGAGTAACTTCCCCTTTTTCCTCTCTTTTGCATAGTAGCAGCAATTTGGTCCACATTTGGTGCAAGAACAGGTCAGGGCACCCATTTAGGCAACTGTATTTTATCCAGAAACAGAATGTATTGTGGTGATCTGACCTTGCTAAGAAAGCCACAAACCGCTTCATGTGAAGGCGTTTCCCATGTTTGTTTGTTTTTCCTCAGAGGAGTTGATGAAGTAGTGTAGTCCAAATCTAACACAATCATATTGTCTCTGAAATTGTTTGATATTTTGTGCATTAGGTCTATGTCTGACCAGAAGAGGACTTCTAAAGAACTAACCTGTGAATACCTGATATAGGAGAAGTTTAGTGGCTCTGATTCTGTTTGCCAAGCCACAGAGTTAAGATTCATTTCTATTATATTATATTAATAATCATAATGAATGAGGGAGATTAAAATGCCTGGTCTCAATCTCATAGCATATACCAGTAGAATAAAGGAAGAACCCCATGAAAACTTCATCAAGAAAGTGCATTCATTTAGCCTGTGTGAAAAATGTATTCCTTAAACTAAGGGTAAGCAACTTTTTTGAGCTGAGAGCCCAAAATTTGTGGCCATGGAAGAGTTACCTGTATTCAAAATGGTGTGCCATAGCAGGCACAAGTAGCCATTCTCAGAAAGTACCTTGAATTGCTATCAAATTTCTTAGTGGAACTTTTGTGGAACCTAAAGGCATTACTGTAAAGAAATGTGATCCTAGTTTGCTTTGCTTTTGTTTTACTTTATTATTTGCTTTATACAGATCTTCTTTTTTAAGTTAAAAATAATCTTTTTTAAAAAGTTCTGATGGAACAAGAAGCCTAGCAGGAAGCAAAGAAATGCTTGGAACCCATTGGTATTTGTTAGATTGGCATGAAGAGTCAGACGCGGAGTGCTTCAGTGAAGAGTTTATTAGTGACTACAGCTCATAACAGACCCGATTTGGCTGGGCTGCGGCTGCTACTTATAGCCAGCAGCCGCAGTTGCCAGCCAATCAGAGTGCAGGGTTTTCCCGCACTTTTTAAACCAATCATTTCTGACATTTTACAAGAACAGTTCAAACTTAACCAATGACATTCAAACCTGCATACATAACACCCCTCCCCACTAGGTTCAGTCCATACTCAAACCCCAACCTATCTAATGTATTCTTTTAAATAGGTGGGGCTCTTACATGTACGTTGAGACCTTCGTGCTTCAGAAGTTTTAACGTTCTCACCCAGTGAGAGAGGAAATTTGTCTGTTGACATTTCCCTAGTTGGACTTCCTATGAAAGAAGACCCTGTTTGATTGTGAGAATCTGGTCTCTCCTCCCAACCCATCTCCAGCCCAATGTCAACACCCAAGTTGGGTAGTGATGTGCAATCTTCCACTTCTAAGGATGGATTTTGGCATTGTGACAGGTTTTGGGATGGTTCCTGTCGTAATGGCTCGTTACACATGGGGTTGATTCTTGCTTGCTGATTATCCTCATGCTCCTCCCCTTCCCCCCTAGAAAAAACATCAGGTGAGGGAATTAGAGAGGAACAATTGCGATGTTCCTGAGGTAATCTGGATCTAAGCTGATCAATGTGCCTGCTTCAGAGGACTCCATCCTCTGTTTGTACCCTGTAAGAACGAGGGCCAGTTATTTGAGTTATTTCAGCAGGAATCCATGAAGGTTCACCCATAAGGTTCTTAGCATAAACAGAATCACCCACACTGAATGTGCGAACTTTGCTAGTGGAATCAAGTGGTGCGTTGGGTGCGTGACAATGGTAAATGTTCTCTCATATAAATACTCATGAAATTTCTTGATAGCTGCAACAATTGCCAATGCTTCCTTGTCCAGTTGGCTGTAATTCCTCTCTGCTTTGGTCAAGGTGCGAGAGTAAAATGCAATAGGGGCTTCCCTCCCACTGGAAAGCCTGTGGCTCAAAAAAACCCCACTCAAAGGGGATGCATCACAAGTCAGTACAATAGGTAAATTCTCAGAGAACTGTATGAGTACAGTATCAGATGTGATTAGTCTTTTAATACTGTTAATTGCTGATTGTTCCTTCCTGCCCCAGACCCAAACAGACTTTTTGTCAAGTAATCTGTGTAATGGTTCTGCAATGGTTGCCTTCTGAGGTAGGAACATGTGATAAAAGTTAATAAGTCCAAGGAAGGCTTGCAAATCAGTTTTGCATTTTGGTCTAGGGGCTTCTTTGATTGCTTGAACCTTGGCATCTGTAGGGTGGATGCCATGCTTGTCAATCATATAGCCCAATAACTCAACCTTGTCAGTTCTAAGAGTGCATTTTTCTTCCTTGACTTTTAACCCCGCTTTCGTGAATCTGGTAAGGACTTCTCTGAGTCTCTCTTGTAATTGAGTGTCAATTTCAGCAGAGATTAACACAAAGTAAGGCGCTACCCCTGGCAGTCCTTGGAGCATCCTTTCCATAAGGCTTTGAAAGATGCCTGGTGCCACGCTTACTCCAAACTGTAACCTTTTACATTTGAAGGCACCTCTATGAGTCACAGTGGTTTGGGCCTCTGCAGTGGCATCATCAACTGTTAGTTGTTGATATGCCTGGGCCAGATCCAATTTGGCAAAGACTGTGCCCCTGCCAAGTGAATGTAATAAATGATGCACCACTGGAACTGGATATGCGCTCTGCTGAAGCGTATGGTTCAATGTCCCCTTATAGTCTCCACAGATTCTTACTGACCCATCAGTCTTGACTGGTGTGACTATGGGTGTCTCCCATCTGGAGTGGTCAGTGGGCTCTAAAACTCCTTGAGCTATTAGTTTATCTAATTGTGCATCAATTTTTTCCTTTAAGGCAAATGGGACCCTTCTGGTCTTTAAACGAATTGGGGGCACCTTGGGATCTAGGTTGAAAGTGATAGGGGTCCCCATATACTTGCCCAATCTGTCGCTGAAGACCTCTGGAAACTCAGACTTCAAGGCCTCCTCCCATTCAGTGTTGCTCACGTGATTGATGCCAGTCACCTCAATGCCTAGTGGACTGAACCACTCAAGTCCCAGCAAGCTTCGGCGGTCTTTGTCCACGATGGTCAGGGGCAAACGTTTGGTGTGGCCTTTGAACTTCACGTTGAATCCTTTTGTTCCAACTACTGGAATCTTGTTCCCTTGGTAGTCTTTAAGAGTCAGTGCTTGCTTCTGGAAATGCTTCTTCTGAATGTTGGGAAGTAGCCTGTGAATAGTGTCCCATGACACCATAGATAAATAGGAGCCTGAGTCCACTTCCATTTGGCAAGGCCTTCCTTCAATGAGTACCTTCACATGTACTTTTCTGCTTCTTAAGGGTGAAGAATGACCAATAGTGACTGTTTGATGAGTTTCATTCTTCCCATTTGCTTCTGTGTTGCGCCCATTTTCTCACTGAAGTTGTTATGCTTGAATTCTTTGTCAGGAAACTTCTTTCTGCTTGGTGGAGTTCTGGATGATTTGCAGACTCTTGCTAGGTGACCTCTTTTTTCACAACGGAGGCAGATGGTATCAAAAACTTGCATTCAGTGCGGGGTGCCCCCACAACCTCTGCAATAAAGTCTTGCCTCTTTCTTCCAAGGTCTTTCCTTTTCTTCTCCATTCTGAGTCTATAAATTCCTTCCTCCACCTCACTACAGTCTGAATCAGAATCTATTTGCTCGCAATGGGTTGTTGTGGATTTTTCCACATCAGGATGGCTTGCGGCCTTGTTAATTTTCTTCATGGCTGCTGCTGAGGACTTGGTAGCTTCCACTGAAGAAGCTTCTTCTATGGCCTCCTTAAACGTGATCTTAGGTTTCATTAATAATTTGCTCTGCAAAACCTTGTTTTAGGCCTAGAACAAATCGATCGCGCATGGCCTCTTCTAAGTTGATAAACTCACATGTACCACCAATGTCCCTTAAACTTGCCATGAAGTCATTAACGTTTTCGCTTTCCCCTTGATCCCGACGGTAGAATTCGTGTCTCTTAATGAGGCACGATACTTGTGGCGCGTAATGGGCTCTTAATAACTTTTCTAACTCGGGCCAGTCCATTACCTTAATGTCTGCAGCTCCTGCCAATGCCTTCGCCATCTTGAAAACGGCCGGACCGCAGTGGGTGAGAAAGACTGCCCTTTTCCGCTTCTCGGAAATGTCAGTGAGATCGTTTCCCTCCAAATACATTTGGATCTGCATACGAGTCCCAGTCTTCTGCTGTCGGATCGAACGGGGCTGGGGGGGTGTTCAGTGCAGCCATCTCTCTCAGCTTGTTCTCCGCGTTGTCTTCTCTTCGGGAAGGATCCCACCTTCGTCGCCAGTGTTAGATTTGCATGAAGAGTCAGACGCGGAGTGCTTCAGTCAAGAGTTTATTAGTGACTACAGCTCATAACAGACCCGATTTGGCTGGGCTGCGGCTGCTACTTATAGCCAGCAGTCACAGTTGCCAGCCAATCAGAGTGCAGGGTTTTCCCACACTTTTTAAACCAATCATTTCTGACATTTTACAAGAACAGTTCAAACTTAACCAATGACATTCAAACCTGCATACATAACAGTATTCATGAGCTCTGTGTTGCCAGTCTCCAGCCCAGATTTACACCCATATATATTCACTCAAAATTCTTTCTGTATCATCAGAGCACTACAGCATGTTTCTTCCCTCTCACTTTCTATTTAAATCATCTACATTACTCTCCAGCCATTTATGAATAAGCCTGTGTAAACAAAGTAAGTTTCTTTTTGAAATGCTTGTTTACAGAAGCTGCCATTTTTGTGCTTGTACAGTACAACATGACTATGCTACATAACTGTCACGAGCTCATTGAAGTGTGTAGGTGCCTATTTGAAAGTAATTATTGGGGATATCTGCAGCAAGTCATGGTTTCAAAAAAGATGAAACGTGATGACATCACAATGCAAGCTCTGCCCCTTACTTATTTGTATGTGGTATCATAACTCAGGTTCAAAAGAGAAGGGATTTGGGGTTGTGAAGCCATATATTTTTTCCCATTAGCTTCCCCTTGTCCTACTATCTGATCATCCCCAGCAGTTACTCTAATTCAAATAAAAATCCATTTTATATCACCCTAGTGAAGAAGTGAGCAAGCAACAATTTCAGTGACATCTCAATCTGTTGTCCAAGTTGTGTTGTACTAATTGTGAGGGACATCCTGAGCCTTGTTCTTTATCTTAAAGCTGAGTTAAAAAGGCCATATAAATCTTGTAAATAAATAAATAAATAAATGAGACAAGCAAACTTGGTTTGGCTTGACTATAGTCTAGGTTTAGGACTTGAAGTGCCAGAAGAATGATAGGCCTTCAAACCAATGCAAGTTCATTTTCCTTTTTTTAAAAAAAATTACATTTATATGCCGCCCTTCTCTGAAGACTCAGTGCGGCTTACAATTTTTGGAGCACAACCCAATGCGCTCAGCAATAGCCTTCATTCCATTGTATATGCCTGCTTATTACTAAGCGGCATTTTTTACAAAGTCATCTTATTGCCCCCAACAATCTTGGGTCCTCAATTTACCTACCCCTGAGATGGAAGGCTGAGTCAACCTTGAAACCTTTTTGAGGCAGGCCTCTGTTCTGAATCAGTGTAGGTAGGACTGTGCATGATTTGAGATCCTCATGGTGATAGCCTGAATGATTCTGTGGAATAAATAAAAGGAAGCCCTTTTTAAATATCATACATATATTATGGATTGTTGGACCATTAGTGGCTGTTTGCTATCTTCGGCATTACAGATGGTGTATCTTTAATATGACTGCCAGAAATAACAGTGAAAGAGGCTGTCTCATTCTTCTACCTGAACTACTGAAATAAATGAACACTGGATCCTTGTATAACAATTTGCTGACTTCCCAAATATTTTTAAATATTTTATGGCCTAGAATAGCCACATGTTCAGATTTACAGAAGATACTCATTTTTTTTAAAAAAAAACTTTTATGATGGTATTATATTGGTGAGCCACAAGTGATTTTCTGCTGATCCTTTTTAGTTACTAAAGGTGTGTACCTCAAATTGGAAACCCCTAAATATTGATTCATAACCTGTGATGACAAGCTGTGGTTGAGATCTATAAGTTGAAGTGTTACAGCATGCCTGCACAATAAAGGCCCATGAAACAACTCTTTATATGTCAGCTGATATATTCATGCCATGCCAAAATCCATATTTCAGTTTCTTGAAACTCCTCTTGGCTTGAGAAAGAGTCATTTTCCCTCTATCTCATTCTCAAAGCGCTTTAAAAATTGGTGGATGATGTTTAATTTGTTTGAGAACTTTTGTGTTTGTTAGGTTATCCATATATGTTATGTTAGGTTATTGAGAAATGAGCCACGTGCTGAAGACCAGATGGCTGGCAGGGAGGTGGGGCAATCCTGCAGTCTCCCTAGGAAACCCATGTCATGGCTGCTGGCTCCTACCTCCTGCTTCCGAGGTAGGGAAGAGCGCAAACCTCCTGAGCTGCAGGAAGCGGCTACCAGCGATGCCCTCAGTTGAAGATGTTGTGAGGGGGAGGCTCGACCCCTCCCCTCAGGAGCTGCAAAGCACTCACCACCCCTCTGGCACCCACCAAGCCTCCTCCTTCCTGCTGGATGTGTGAGTGCTTCTGGTGAGGAGGAAGAGAAGCACGGTGGGAGGAGGCTTGATGGCTCCTGAGAGGAGGGGCATGGGAGATTGCACCCTCCCCTTGCAGGCCAGGGAACACCTGGGAAGGGCTCCAATGCTGCGATCTCCCACACGCTACACTCCTTCCCCACGTGCATCAGTCCATCCGCCACTGGTATCACCCCTATTGCAGACACGGGTGCACTGTGGACCACCAAAATTGGTGACCTCTGTTCTAGTCCAATCCCATGCTCAAGCAGAAGACCCTACACCATTTCAAGTGGTTGTCCAATGTCTTCTTAAAAGTCATACCATCTTTTTCTTTAATTTTGAATAGAAGATAGGGAAGCTAGGGAAGCTTGGGGGTAAAGGGGCAGGGGGAGATTGTACAGGAAATGTGTAGATACTACTGCCCCATCTTCTAATGAAGTTAAGGTCAAGAGGTTGATAGAAGATTTACCTCTCTCTCTTTAATCATCAAAATTTGCTTCTTTTTCATTAATGTGAAGAATAGTTTTAAAAAAGCACACAATGTTTTTGTGTGTTAAAAAAAAGATCAAATACACTGGTGCAATGTAATGACTAGGAATGGAGAATAGAACTGTCTATGGTTCAAATATTAACTGAGTTATAAAGGTAATATAGAACCCTATGAAATGTATTGTTAATTTAATCTCACTTCTTTACTAACAGTATGGAATAATACTGACCTGATCTGGGACATGCATATATATGCATAATATAAAAAAATACTTAGGATTAGAGAAAATACTATATGAATTTCCCAAGTGTAATCCAGAAATTTAAGAAAATACATGGTGAGAAGTGAACAAAATTTCATAGGGAATATGTGTAATTTGCAAGAATGGTGGATTATGGTATAAGTTGATTTTGATATAAACAATATTTTATCTGATCTCATATTTTCAGTGTCATTTGGTTACTATTTTTACTCCTTTTTTGTACTTTGCAAAATGTTTACCACCAAAGATAATCTTGTTTTGTTTTATTTATTTGGCACGTGTGTTCAAATTTATCTGATGAAATAATATGATGGAATATGTCAAGATTTTAACACAGACATTAACAACTAGAAGTAGCAATTGCAACCAAGTTATACATTATTGATTTGATTAAAATCTTTTTTAAAATCCATGTGTTTCCATTATGTTACAAAAATAAATAAATAAAAAAGTGGTGTTCACTGTATAATCTCCAGTCATTCATTTTTAATATTTTCAAGGATTTTTATTAAAAGTTTTATCAAAAACTAAAAGAAAGATAGGAAGAAAAAAGAAAAACAGCAAAAGTGGCAAACAGAAGAATAAAAAGGAATGAAAGAATCTTCTGATTTTGTCTGCAGAAAATATAAGCACAATTACAAAATTATCTCTTACTTCATGATTACAAAAGAAAGTCCATTTTTCAGCTTCTTTCTAATAATCAAAACCACAAGTTCTAAGTGCATTTTTCCTGTTTTATGCAAAAAGTCTATAAGTCTATAAGACATTTCCAGTCAGCCATAAATGTAGACATTGTTTTTCTATAATCAAAAAGATTAATTTAGCCATGTCCACAAGCTCCATCGACCATTGCTCCATTGTGGATAGTGTTGAACTTTTCTACTCTTCAGCATATAATGATCTTGCTGCAGTTATCATAGAAAAAACCTCAGTTACCTGATTTCAATTGTACTTGAACTTTTAAAATAACTTTTTAAAAAGGAGGCAATAATTTAGTCATGTTCTGTCACTTCATGGGCACCTTTCATATTGCTCTTGATAGTACCCCAAGCTTGGAATAAAATGTCATAGAAGGCTTTTAGCTAATTAAAAAGTTACCAATAATTATCAGTAGATATATGTTCCTCAGTATGATTCAATACCATTTAATAAAAAAAGTAATCAAAGCACAATTGGGAATCTTCTGTTTGCTCTCAGTCATATTGCCACCTGTTATGTCATTCTATGTTTAATTAGTTAACCCTCCCCTCTTCATGGTCAGGGTAGGATACCAAGATCTTTCATGAAAAAAGAAAAACACCAATTCTTGTCACAATCAATTTTCTTCGGATTTTTTTGCAAACTAGCCATTAATAATGGTCAAGAAACCAGAAGATATTTCACCATGCTTCTACATATTACATTTGCTTCCATGATTTGCTGTTCAGTTCTTTTTCGGCAGACACATTCCTAAACCTGAAAACTCTTGCATGTCTAAGACTAAAGTAAATATAAAAGCAAAGTCAACAAGTCTAACATTCCCACTGTCTTTATTTGCACCTGGTGAGTGTGGAATCTGGTGCTGTTGGGCTGGAGGAGGGCGTCTCTTTTGTCTCTTTGTCCATTTGAAAAATGAATGTCATATACTTTGGTTGCCCTCATGTATTGTCACTAAATACAATACAAAGTGTAGCCACATATTAGTAATAGAAGAGAGAGATCACCAAATTTTATGTGAGTCATCTAATTCTTTTATGATAATTGTGCAGGACTTTTTATTTACTTTTTTTTTTGAAAAATGAAATAACACATTGAAAGTTCCTTTTGAGTTCTCTCAGCCTTCTTTTTTTGCCAAGCACAGTCATTCTTCATATGTTGAGGAATGAAAAGCACTTCAGAATCATTTCATTCCTCTCACTGTTCTGCTTTCCAGAGAGATAAAAATAAAAATAACCACAGGGATCATATATGCCAGAGTCGTGATTAGGCTTGCATTTCTTGTTTTCTCTTTTTGTTTGTTTATTTATTTAGTATTGAAACTGAGGTAACATCCTTGTGATAATTCTTCACGAAACCAGTATGAATGATTCACAATTGAGACTGCCACCACTAACTTTATTTAACTCATTGGCAAAACACGAGGTGATTCACAGGCTGGCCAATTTTATGTAACCAAGTATACATTGATGAACATGATTTTCTCAAGGTACTCTAAAACACAACTTTAAATGTAACTAGGGAATTATCAGTTTCCTTTGTGCACAATTTATGAATGTGCATTCATTCTATATGAAATGAATAGAGACAGAAAATATTTTGGGAGAGAGAATAAGGCTCACCATCAGCTTTGTACCAATTGCTGTCGGCAGATAAAAGGACTGGAATAGGGCTTGAAGCCTAAATTTTCTTTGACTAATATTTCTTGCTTTGATCCTTATATTATTACTTTTGCTTCAATCATAACTATCTTTAAATACAGTGTCAGTATTTAAATATTTTTAAATAATTAGAAGGATATTCCATCTGAGGTATGTCTTCAGAGGAAACCCTTCAAAGGAAATATGTGCTATACTGCTCCTCCATGGAAAATAAATATTAGATACATCCAATTATATACACAGAGCCTGTGTGGTATGGTATACTGATTATACCATGAAAGTTACTGTACAGATCCTAGTTCAAATCTGTGAACTCTGAACCCATTGGGATTAATCTCTATCCTGTGTTAATCTCTATCTTTTTGAGGAGAAATTGGTGTGTGCATATATTTGCGTGTGTTTGTGCATATGTGTGTGTGGAGACAACTGTTCACGTTGTCTGAATCTGACAAGAAGGAAGGAAATGAAATGAAATTGAGACTTGTTCCCCAATCTTTAGTTTTTAATGCATTAGAATTTAATTTAATGCAAGGGCGAATAGACAGCAATATAAATTTCAATAAATAAATAAAATAAATTAGGACACTTGGTTGAGTGTATCTCTAAACAGAGGTATCCACAAAATTTGTTATGGACAAGGAACCAAGAGGAGGTTGAAAATGACCAAATGATATAATCAGGTATATTTTTCAACAATGGGAAATTCTCATTTTTTCTGTCACCGATAACAGAATCGATTTGGGCTGTCTCAAAATCAAAAGAAATTTTTATTAATTTGCTCTTTGATTTCTTCTTCACTAATAAATGTCATGGAATATCTCATTGGTTGAAGCCAAGACTTTAAGGACATAAAATATATAACTACTACAACAAAATAGCCTTTTAGAGTTTTTCAGAGAAGGACTTAACAAGAAGGCTTAAATTTTGATTCATGTGAAACAATATATTTGGATACTTGAATATTCCCCCAGCCTTGGGTTAGGATTGTGGTTGAGCCACTTTGGATTTTGGGGCTGTCTTCTGGTGAGCTGTATCCTTTTTCTTTGATATATGTTATTTTCTTTTTAATTTTTTAATTATAAGCCACCCACAGTCTCTATGGAGTTGGTCTTGAAACTGAAACAGCAACCACAACAATAATAAATAGTAGTGAAACGAAGTCTTGGTAAGAAATTACTGTGGGACCCTAAAGCTGCTTTTTCCTTAAAAGGAAAAGTATGAAGCATGTTTTCAAATGATAATGTAATATGTAATCGGGCAAGAGTAAGTATTCTGCTTATTATGTTCTGGATGGGTATAAAGCAGACAGAGCAACTCCACAAAGCATCTATACAAAGTCTTTTTTATTGGTTCATCAGGCATCCTGTCAACTCACAGTTATGACGAGGTTCTTCTTAATGTCCAATCCTTTGCATTTCTGAATTGTGGTGTAGAAAGATATTAAACTCTCATCCCTATGATGATAACCATGATGATGATTGAAGCGACCGCATGGTAAAAGATTCAGGCTAGAGTGAGGGAGCCTCCCACAACCCAACAAGGGTCAATTTAGTGACCAATCAGGATTACAGATGTGACCACATGACATGGATTACATTTCCCAGGATACCTTAACTACATTTACCATGATGCATTCCCTTAAGGGGACAGCTCTCAATTCCTAACTACCTATCTCAAATCCCATTAACTCTAAACTAGCTGGATAGCACAGTAAGCCTTTGTTCCATATGGAAGAGCTAATCAGAGAGTGTTCAAGGAAAAAACTAGCAAATGTTATCCTTTGTAATCTGAAGAATGCTAAGATTAGAAATATTCTTTGGAAGGACAAATAGTGAAAGAAAAAAAATATCCTGAAGCTCTTTTATTTTTTTTAAAATAACCCCATCTCTTTTATGAATATGGATTAGGTTTTGAAAATATCTAAACACTCAGCAAGTCAAATCTATAGAACTGATACAAGTCTTATTAGGGTTGGGTTAAATTCATACTGAAAATAATGAATTACTCTGAAAAACTCTTCTAAGATACAAATAGTGAATATGCTGGGTGGAAGGAGAATATACCAGGAAAAATATCCCACTGCTAGGATATTTAAAACAATCAGGAAAAATACCGGATTTCTGAACTGTTTTAGGAGATAACCTATAATCCTACTGGGAAAAATTCTAAAATTTCTTCTCCGGACAATATGTATACTGATTAGTATACTGTTAGGACTGGTCTCCATTGATTCAAACTTTGGAAAATAAAAAGTTTTTTTTAATCTAAATAGGTAGAAGAGTGACCAACTTTCCTTTATATCTCCCTTTCTAAAAAAGGGGAGACAATTATGTTTATACAGTGAAATGTGGGAATGTTAGATTTATGATTTGTTGTGAGCAAACTCTTCAGTAGATTTTTGTAACTGGTCAGAAAAGGCTTAGGAGCCCAGACTGACATGCTGCTATGACAGCTGCACCAGATTCTGAACTTTAATAGGAAAAAAGGCAAGTAGGAAAAAATGATGGAAAAGCATGTTGTTATTGGTGTTGAGTTGACCATGAGTAAATGAGGGAAAAAGACATAGGTGTTTGCCTGCTTTGGATGAGCAAGGATCAACATTCACTGTTTTCCTTTTAATGGGGAGAGGATCTAGAGTTGTGCTTAAGAATACTGATTCTGTTGGGCATTCTACCCCAAGGCATTTGCTCCTTTATATTTCTAACTGAAACAAGATGAAACAGAAAAAGGGTGGGGGGAGAGAGAGAAAGAGAGAGAGGGAGGGAGGGAAGGAGGGAAGGGAAGGGAAGAGAAATGGAAAACAAGATAGATAAGAAGAGTAAACAGACAGCTTGTCTTCCATTGTACTTGATTGGAGGACAACCTCAGCTTCCTACTTTCTGGTCCCAAGGATGTCCCTGTTTCCAGAATGTCCTGCTGCCCACATCCCAAGAAATCTGAGAATGTAAGCAAGATTCTTTGTTTGCTCAGCACACTCATTAGCGAAGAAAGCTACAGAAGGATATGAGTTGCTTTCTGCTCTCTTTTCCTGGTTGTTGATTTTGTTATTGTACATTTCATGTGTGGCTGAGAGAGTCATTAGAAGGCTTAAAGGGACTGCTTGTGGTGATAGAAACAGGCTACAAAACATGCAGTCCTCATGGAATGCACTGGGCAGAATGGAGGGGTGATGATGGATAAGAAGAATAGGATTTCTCCCCCCTCCCTGTTTGACATTATTTGCACAAAGCAAAACACAAACGAATGAAGTTTTTCATCAATCAGTTGGCCATGCACATAGACAGCTGTGCAACATGACAGAACAGACCTACAGATTATATTGTTTATAAACAGGTTACTTGAAAGCCAGTGTTATGGCTTGCTTTGTCAGAACTTGAATGATTGTTTGATTAATCCACTGCTGCTGCTTTTGCTGCTGAACAAAGAAAAAGTAAGTTACATCCAATTGTAGCTGCCTTAAAATATGTTTGCATAGACACCATTTTTCAGGAGGAAAAAGTGGACAATGCCTCACCTGTCCAATGGAAGAAAGTTGAATGCCAGCTATAACACAGTCCTAGAAAATTTGGAATTGTTATATTTTATGGCAGCAGAATGCAATTTTTTAAGACTTAAGTCAGGGACACAACAAAGCAGTGTGTGTTTCATTTTGTGTTTGTTTGTATGTGGCAGGTCAATGTGTCAAATCAGTGTTGGTTTAATTTATCAGTAATCTACATATCATTAAAATTACATTAAAATTTTTCCTTCTGTCACATGTAGGTATAAGCTCAAAAAGTCATGCCTAAGGATTTGAGATACTAAATGCAGTCCTGAAGAACTGAATTACTGTCCTTCAGATTACTTTTCATCTCAGATGCTGGAGGCCCATGATGTCCTAGCTCTTTTTTGGCTCTCTCAGTTTCATGTTTCTATCCCATCTCTCTAGAGACATCATATTACCATTATATACAGACCAAGCCACTCATGAGAAGAGAGTCACATGGAGAAACAACATTTAACTAGTCAAAGAACCAGTCATAGCTTGAGAGGGATTATAAACAAGGGGAAGGTAGAAATAGCCTTTGACTTTAGAAGAGAAAAAAGAACAATGAGAAAGTAGAAATACTGTCTTTGGTGGTCTCAAGCAAATGTGTAAAATTTCCCTATGATGGCAGGAGTTGGGCGATGAGCATGCTATCAGTGGGACTTGAGTTATAAAGCATGCAGCAGACAGTAAACAGTCTTTGCCAGATGAACTCCTGAAATTATTTAGGCATAGCATTCGGGATAAAGACTTCTTTCTACTGAATTGTGTTGCTTTCCATGTCCTCCCCTCTTCTTAAGCCAAATGGCATGCTTATAAGCAGAGGGCAAGTTTGAGCTAATTACACAATAACTTCATTCTTCCATTCAGCCCACCAAGTATTATGTAAGTGGTAGATCCTCATGACCTAAGTAACTGAATGCCAGACTTATTTTTAGTAATCACCTTGTCACTGCATGGTAGTTCGGATAGCAGATTAGTGCTATTAGTTCAGGTTCACTACATAGAGGCTATGCATTACATGAGGATTCGATGCTGAATATGTCGATAGATTGAATGGCAGGCATTCAGTACTGGGTCCATCGATAGGGATAACATCGCTAGTGCAACAGCCTTTTCTTTCAGCAACTACCTGCCTGAAAGGAAAAAGAGAGAGTATGAGAGGAAAGACATGTTCTTTGGGCATCATAGCAATCATTATTATATTATCTGAGTATAACGTCTATTAGGATAAGAAGAGGCTGTAAATAGTATCAGCAATACTTAATTCATAAGAATCTTTTAGAAGATTCCTCTCCATTCATAGCTTCTTCATCATTTGTAATATTTGGAAAAAGAAGTGAAATGTACATTCCTCCCAGCAAGATTTTTCATTTTCATCTTTTTTTTAGCATTTCAAATGGCCCCATGAAATGCAAAATTATAAGTGTGTGTTTTAAAGGTTTAGCTGGTTCAAAAAAGGTTTCTTCAGTTTTAAGTGGTTTGCCTTTGCCTTCTTCCTAGGGCTGAGAAAGAGTGAATGGCCCATAGTTACCCAGTTAGTTTTGTGCTTAGGGCAACACTAGAACTCACAGCCTCTAATCTGGTACCTTAAACAATTACACTAAGCTGGATCTCCCATCAATTAAGTAAAATATACTTTTAAAAAAAATCACAGAACCTAATTGTGGAAAATAAAAATGTAATGAGATACATATTCATTCATTTATTTAACTTCATGTTTAAGGCTTTGAAAATTAAGATATTATTCTGGAACACACACATAGACTGTTGTAGCGTTACAATTTTCAAATATTGTTTTGGAAAAGATTCAGTATTGAAAAGTAAAAATACCCCTCTTTCTTAGCAATATTTATTTATTTATTTATTTGTTTGTTTGTGTTTGTTTATTTATTTAATTTAAAAACCACATCTCTCTTCCATAAAGGGACTCAAATCAACTATTAAAACACAAAAACGGTATATAAAATTTAGATAAGAGGCAAAGATAGTTAAAATTCAGCACTAAAAGTTAATTAAGAGGTGGGATGGGCCTTCTGGGTGCTAACCAGCCCCACAGCTGCATGCTCCCCTGTGTTTGGTTTGTGAAAAGTTAAGGATTTAAAATATGTTGGTAGAGGAACTTGGCCAATTAGTATTCTTTGAAGTAACTTCTGGGATTGGGGAGGATCTATAGGAATTGCTTGTTCATCTTTCTCTCCTGTATTGCCAGGCTGAATATTATATTAAAAGGTTTGACATTTTTGACAAATGAAATATTCTTTCTGCCTGTCTTCTTCTAGATATGAATCACTGTTTATGCCCTGCCTTATCTTACAAGAGAAATTATCTTTCAGCAATTTGAGTTGAATAGTAATGCTAAAATTCTCTCACACTTCAGATTCAGTGTACCTTAGTATATTCTGTGATAAACACATATATATACCTGGAAACAGTCTTTTGTAGCAGGAATAAAGAAGTAGTGAGCAGGTGCCAAACAATAAATTAAACTCTGTTCTCACTTCTTATTTTCTTAACTAATGCCAAGAACTCCATAACATCACACACATTGTACATCTTCATTCCTAACAATAATGTTTGCGTAAGTGTTTGGTTGACTCAGTCTTGGCTGTTCTTTTTGAATTAGCTGGGAATTAATGGTAGATTTTTTTTAAAAAAATTTCACATTATAGTTCCCACAGTAAATAGTGCATAATCTTCAAATGCATTATAAAAAGACACTCATAAATATTACCACCCTCCCAGGCAGCACCATATCATAAACTATGAACAAAATAGGGTTCTATATATGGAACTAATATTAGTATGTTTATTAAAACAATCAAGTGATTAGAAACACAGTGAGCTACAGCCAACATCATGCGTGTAAATACTCATTTGCTCCCCCCCCAATTCCATTTTCCTTTCTGCCTCTAAAAAGGAGCAGACTTATGGAGGTCATGGCTGTCTACACATTATGGTCAGAAAAATCAAAATGGTAGCCATGATCAAAGCACTGCCTCTTTAGAGACTACATCTAAGACTTATGATCTTCTTTTCTACTAAAGTTTCATTAAAACAACAACGTAAGTAAAAGATATATGATTACAGTGTGGTTTTTTTTCTTAGTGCATGCATGGATTCTTCTGAATATTCTACAACATATAGAACATATAGAATTCTATCACTTGTATCTTACACACTCCATTCTACTAGAGTTCCATGTGATATTGGCTGATATTGCCTGTTGATCATTGGAGCAAATAATGTTTGGTAAATTTGAACATTGCATGGCTGGTAAATGTATGCCTTTTCCTTATTTTATGGAATACGGGCAGAGGTGGTATTCAGTCAGTTCTGACAGGTTCTGGAGAACCGGTAGTGGAAATTTTGAGTAGTTTGAAGAACCGCTAAATGTCACCTCTGGCTCGCCCCACTGTCTACTTCGATTCAGTTTCCCAGCTGATCAGCTGGGTCTTCTTTTGTTGCCCTGCACAGGAAAACGGAGCTGGAAAGCAGGTTAGTGGGGTGGGGAGGGAATGGGGATTTTACAGTATCCTTCCCCTGGAGGGGGGTGGGAATGGAGATTTTACAGTAACCTTCCCCTGCTAGCCCACCAAGCCATGTCCACCAAGCCATGCCACATCCACCAAACCACACCACGTCCACCAAGCCATGCCCACAGAACTGGTAGTAAAAAAATTGTATACCACCACTGGATACAGGGATTCATTTTGTACACAAAGCTCAACCCACCTCCAAATAAAAGTATTTTTTTAAATTACATTTATATGCCGCCCTTCTCCGAAGACTCAGGGCGGCTTACAATTTTTTGGGATACAACCCAGTGTGCTCAGCAATAGCCTTCATTCCATTTCATAAAAGTATTTGTTGCTTGTACCTCCTAATATCATTAAATGTCTTCCTGTCCCTTAGTGGATGCCTATTTACAGAGACTTGGCTTTGGTGCAAATAGATTCAAATGTACAAGGATGGATTAAAAGCTGTTTTGTACAGATGTGTGCCATCAATTTTCTCCAGCGGTACTTTGGAAAAATGATAAAGCAGGATTTCCCTTCTCCCAGAACTGTTTACTCAACTGCAGTCAAAACTATTTATGTTTTTAGAAAGATTTAATGAAATTGGATTTTAACCCTGGATCTACATTGTCTCGCCTATTTTGATATCTGATGTATGGCGTACTTTGATTCAGTTTCTTCAGTTCTCTTCCATCTTAATGGGAAATGCATTAGAATACTTATAACAAAATGACAGACATCTCAGATCATGCCTTTTCATGATTGATCTTATCACATGAATTTCTAAAAATTAATGTAGCATCTGTTTTCCTATCATTTTTCCTGAAGAAAGATGACATCCATCTTATTTTAATTTGATATATAAATAATAACTAAATTTCCAACTAATACTTGGAGACTTTTTGAACCACACATTAAAGAGGTTATAAAATATTCATGTTTAAATTACATTCTTATCCAAGAAATGTATTTTTATCGATATACTTATTTTTGGATAAGAATGTGATTTGAACATGGATTAGGCCTAGATTTAGGCATACTTAAAACAGCTAAACCTGTTCATGACTAACTGAAGTTTCATTGATTTCAATGAGTGCAATGCAAGCATGACTAATTCTGGATTTGGTCTAAAAGGCATTTTTGTTTGAAAAATAAAAGCAAAGCATATTGTAAAATATCTGCTTGATTATATCTATAGATTCCAAAATACTGAAAATATAATCTTAATACACAGTTGTCCAATAAGCATGACATTTGTAGATCACAGTTTTTAGGAAGAAACATTTCACATAAATTATATTTCAGTTTTGACTCTATGTATAACATTTGTTTGACTCAAAGTTCAGGGTTACTAAATCTTGCCTGCAAAACTCTGGATCACCACTAGATTTTGTAACCCTTTCAAAGTTGAACCATTGGATAGAAGAAACCTGAGAGACACTCTGTTAATACAAAAAGAACAGTAGTTTTTTCTTTGAGTTGGGCAAGAAAACCTGTGATGCAGTGGAAGAGTTAAATAAAAATAACAAGGGTGATTTATCCAGTAGCTTTCCCAGGCTAATCTCAAGGGAGCCAATACCAAATCTACCTATTTGTCAAGTCACTGACAATAGCCTATTTCTTGCTACCATATGCTTTATTAAAGAAACACTTGACCTACCTGTCATACCAAGAGCCTTCTTTTTCCCCAAACAGAAATAATATAGACATTTCCCTTAAGGGAATCCTGATGCAAATACGTCAAGACAGGTTGCCAATTTGTTGAGCATATTAGGATATGGCAAACTGTCAAGGGAAAATGGCTGTGATACAGGGAATTCTAACAAGCTTATTTTCTCCCATTTTCTCCTCCCCAGCCACGCTTTTGGAGGCTCTCTCACTGGTTTATATCACCCCATTTATCCATTATATTTTATGGACAGCTGTCAAATGTGACTGTCTGCCTTCTCTTTTGAGCATTTAGAAATCTCTCTCTTAGCCTCTGCCAATAACCGTTGCAAATCTTCCAGCTGCAAATTGCTACGGGCAAAGATACAGCGATGAACTTGAAAACAAGTCTTCTGCGAAGCAAAGAGAATGGGCTGTGATTTGCAAGAAGGCCATGCTCTCAAATGAAGCTTTGCAAATTAATTTTCCATTTTTCTCTTACTTTGCCTTTATATTATGAGACATGGTTGAAAGGGAGCACTAAGCATTTATTAGTTGAAGCGAAAGGGAGAGTTACAATAGCACTCCCCTATGGTGTTTAAAAGGAGATGATAGGGAAAGCCCAAAGTTAAAATGGAGTGCAGTGTAAGGTACAAATTTATCGGCTATATATAGAGAGAGTTTGGTAGCTTAGAGAATGCACATTTAACTCCCAAGAGGCAGTTTTTGTTCTGAACAGAAATATCCTGCACATTTTAAGACTACTACATGAGTAAAGTTTTGCTTTTGACAATCTTCCAATCCTCCCCTCTAAATTTTAGCTATGTTAGTCTCAAGATATCTTTGATGTATGCATCATTTAAAAATTGATTGGCTAGTGTTACATTCTATATAGAAAATAAAGCAGGAAGGAAGCGATCATATTTGGTCTCTGTTGCAATTGCTTCTCCTTAGTTATTATTAACATTTTTGAGCAGCAGATTTTCAATGTTGTGGCATCCCACAGAACTTAATGGGAGTTCCATATAAATCTATACAGGATCAGGTTGTAAAGGTTCCTTAGGACAAAAGCTGGAAACCATATTTGCAAGTGATTGATGGTTGAATTTGGATAGCGCCATCTGCTTAAATGTCTGTGTAAAATGCAAGCTGAATAATTTTGTGCTTTCCTCTTAATTATTCTAGAGAAAATTTTATGTGGTTCTGCAATGCTATTTGCATAACTGATGCAATAACAATATTATGTTAAGAGTTCTTAGTGTGGCATATTCTCTCAGGCAAAAAGATCATTTGCTGTTACCCATATTTTCTATCTTTCATTATTTAGTAAATGACAGGTAGATCCAAGGCAGTATCTAATTTCAAGCTTTGCATCCTCATTTATGTGTGCCTGTCTTGTCTCACTATCAGATCTGGCTCCTGCCAAGCCAGAAATGCAAGGCCTTGGAAGCTAGACAAAGTTCTAGGAAAGGAAGAAGGAAGTCTGTGACAGGTAACAGAAACCAGCAGAGTAGTCAAATTAGAAAGCATGCCCAATTTACAGGTCTTCATAGAATTCACACCTGGGTCCTTAAACGGTTGTTCAATTGGCATTTTTGCAAGCCTAATCTGTTATTTTGCAATCTTTTCCTTTCACCAGGACTACACAGGTTGCATCCCTTTCTAATCTGCCTGACTTCAGCAGGATGGACAGACTTGATTTTATTTCACAACCCCCTCCCAAGATCCATCCATCAGAGCTAAAATGTATAATTAGAATTCATGAGCAATGCATAATCTCAATCTAGGATTCTTTTTAAAATTCATTTTGGCAGAGTACTGATTGAAGCTCATAATCTTTCATGTCTATGGAGATTCTCAGTCATCTGAGCTGTCCCAAAAGGCAGTTGGACTTTGTTTTTCCCTGAAGATGTTTTCACTGCTTATCCAAGAGATGAAAACTGAAGAAGTTTCTTGGATGAGAAGTGAAACGTCTTCAAGGAAAAACAAATTCCAGTTGCCTTTTGAAAAAAAAAGCACCTTTGGGACAATTCTTTCAGGTAAAATTCCACTTCTGATGATCCCAAGTCTTCTCCATTTCAACAATCTTATTTTGATGGAGGCTAATTTGTTGCTGCTGTCAGTAATAACAAATCGCCATTGAACTACCAAGTCCAGAACATCATACATTCACAGTTCACTGTGGGCATGGCTTCCATTTATTGTAACATGCTGGGCCACAAAAAGATTGCTGAGGTATATTTTGGGGGGCAAGAAAAAAAGGTTTCTGACACATTCAATAGCCATTTACATCAGCAAGCCATTCAATAAAATTTATTTTAAAAAATAATGCATTTTTCAGTTTGGAAAATTGATCCTAATGGAGAAAAAATGAAAAATAAAATGCAATCAATTTAAAACTATTAGAACTAGTTAATATTAAAAAAACCTTTCAAACATGCATGCTTAAAACAGTAAGCTGTTTTTATGGTATGATACCAAATAGTACCAAACAAGAGCATCACTATTTTAACTGAATTGCCAGGGGGATCTGTTAAGTTTGCATGAAGAGTCAGACGCAAGGAGTTCCAGCAAAGAAGTTTATTAGTGACTACAGCTCGAATGGACCCGTTCTGGCTTGGCTACGGCTGCTTCTTATAGCCTGCAGCTGTAGCTGCCAGCCAATGGGAGTGCAGGGTTTCTTCCCGCACTATTTTAACCAATACCATTTGACATTTTACAAGAACAGTTCAAATAAACCAATAACATTCAAACCTACATACATAACACCCCTCCCACTAGGTTCAGTCCATACCAAACCCCAACCTATCTAATGTATTCCTTTAAATAGGTGGGGCTCTTACGTGTACGTTGAGACCTTCGTGGTTCAGAAGCTTTAACGTTCTCACCCAGTGAGAGGGAAATGTGTCTACTGACATTTCCCTGTTGGGACTTCCTGAGGAAGAAGACCCTGTTAGACTGTTAGAATCTGGTCTCTCCTCCCAACCCATCTCCATTCCAATGTCAGCACCCAAGTCAGGTAGTGATGTGCAATCTTCCACTTCTAAGGATGGATCTTGGCTTTGTGACAGGGTTCGGGATGGTTCCTGTCGCAATGGCTCGTTACACATGGGGTTGATTCCTGTTTGCTGATTTTCCTCCTGTTCCCTCCTTCCCCTAGAAGGGACATCAGGTGAGGGACCTAGAGAGGACAGGGTCGATGTTCCTGAGGGAACCTGGATCTAAGTTGGTCAATGTGCCTGCTCCAGAGGAGGCCATCCTCTGTTTGTACCCTGTAAGAACGAGGGCCAGTGATGTGAGTTATTTCAGCAGGAATCCACAAAGGTTCACCTATAAGGTTCCTAGCATAGACAGAATCTCCCACACTAAAAGAACGAACTTTGGAAGTGGAATCCAGTGGTGCGTTGGGTGCGTAAGTGGGATGAAGGCGGTCAAGGGAAGACCTAAGTTTCCTGCCCATCAACAACTCTGCTGGGGACAAGTTATTTGATGGGCTAGGAGTGATGTGTTGAACACTAAGAAGTTTTCAAGCTTCTCAGTGATGTCCCCAGGACCCAGCTGCTGAAGCTTCTCTTTGGTGAAGCGTACCATGCGTTCAGCCCGGCCATTGGCGAAGGGTGCCCAGGGGCAGTGAGGGCATGTCTGATGCCCTGTTGAGCTAGAAAGGATTCAAAAATGTTAGATGTGAATTGAGGGCCATTGTCAGAAACAAGGACATCTGGTAACCCATGGGTGACAAACAATTTTCTGAGCTGCTTGATGACAGCCTCAGTTGTAGTGGATGTCATGGGAATTACCTCTAGCCATTTAGAGTATGCATCTACTAGCACTAGAAAAGTGTGCCCTCTTGTAGGGCCTGCAAAATCAATGTGGATTCTAGACCATGGGCCCCTAGGACATTCCCATTCCTGTGTGGGGGCGTGAGGTGGGGCAGGCCTGACTACCTGGCAATTGGGACAAGATGCTACCCAGTTTTCAACCATTTTGTCAATACCTGGCCACCATACATAACTCCTGGCCAAACCTTTCATCCTTACAATCCCAGGATGACCCTCATGTAACATTTCCAAAACCTCCCTTTGCAGTTTTGCAGGAATAACCACCCTGTTACCCCACAAAATACATCCTCTTAATACAGATAATTCAGTTTGCCTGGACTTAAAAGGTTGGGCAAGGTGAGGTAGATCTTGAAGAGGCCAACCTTTCTTAATCCAGCCCATAACAGGTGCTAATACAGCATCTTTGGTAGTTTCTCTGGCAATCTCAGCAGCATGGACTGCTTAGCCACGGTCTCCAGGAAAAGGTGTGAGTTTCAAGTTCAAAGTCCTCCTTGTGGCAAGGTAGTGGGCAACGACTCAGTGCATCAGCATGTCCAATGTCCTTGCCAGGCCTGTGAATCAGTTTGTATGAATAGGCTGCAAGAAATTCAGTCCACCTCAGCATTCTTGGTGACAGGATATTAGGTGTAGGTTTGTCTCCTGCCACAATGCCTAATAAAGGTTTGTGATCTGTAACAATGGTGAATGACCTGCCATACAGATATTCATGAAATTTCTTAACAGCTGCAACAACTGCTAAAGCCTCCTTGTCCAATTGGCTATAATTCCTCTCTGCTTTGGACAAAGTGCGAGAGTAAAATGCAATTGGGGCTTCCCTTCCATTGGGAAGCCTGTGACTCAAACCCCCACTCCAAAGGGGATGCATCACAAGTCAGAACAACAGGCAAATTCTCAGAGAATTGTATCAACACAGCATCAGACGTGATTAGTCTCTTAATACTGTTAAATGCTGACTGTTCCTTCCGCCCCAGATCCAAACAGCTTTCTTATCAAGCAGGCGATGTAAGGGCTCAGCAATAGATGCTTTGTGAGGTAGAAACATGTGGTAAAAGTTAATAAGTCCAAGGAAGGCTTGCAAATCTGCCTTGCATCGAGGTTTAGGGGCTTCCTTGATTGCTTTAATCTGCTTTTCTGAATCTGGTAAGGACTTCTCTGAGTCTTTCTTGAAGCTGAGTGTCATTTTCAGCAGAGATTAATACATCATCAAAATAAGGCACTACCCTGGCAGTCCTTGCAACATTCTTTCCATAAGGCTTTGAAAAATGCCAGGTGCCAGCTTACTCCAAATTGTAGTCTTTTACATTTGAAGGCACCTCTATGAGTCACAATTGTTTGTGCCTCTGCAGTGGCATCATCAACTGTTAATTGTTGATATGCCTGAGCTAAGTCCAGTTTAGCAAATACTGTACCCCTGCCAAGGGAATGGAGCAGATGATGCACAACTGGTACAGGATATGCGCTCTGCTGCAGCGCATGGTTAAGTGTCCCCTTGTAGTCACCACAGATTCTCACTGACCCATCAGCCTTGACTGGTGTGACTATGGGTGTTTCCCATCTGGAGTGGTCAGTAGGCTCTAAAACCCCTTGAGCAATGAGCTTATCTAATTGTGCATCAATTTTTCCTTTAAAGCAAATGGGACCCTCCTGGGCTTTAAACGAATTGGGGGCACCTTGGGGTCTAGGCTGAAAGCAATAGGGGTCCCCATATACTTGCCCAGTCCTTCGCTGAAGACCTCTGGAAACTCAGACTTCAAGGACTCTTCCCAGTCAGAACTGCTCACGTGATGGATGCCAGTCACCTCGATGCCAAGTGGCTTGAACCACTCAAGTCCCAGCAAACTTGGGCGATCCTTGTCCACGATGGTCAGGGGCAAACGTTTGGTGTGGCCTTTAAACTGCACGTTGAAATCTCTCGCTCCAACTACTGGAATCTTGTTCCTTGGTAGTCTTTGAGAGTCAGTGCTTGCTTCTGGAAATGCTTTTTCTGAATTTTGGGAAAGAGTCTGTGGATAGTGTCCCATGACACCATAGATAAATAAGAGCCTGAGTCCACTTCCATTTGGCAAGGCCTTCCTTCAATAAACACCTTCACATGTACTTTTCTGCTTTTTAAGGGTGAAGAATGACCAATAGTGATTGTTTGGTGAGTTTCATTCTTGCCATTTGCTTCTAAATTTCGCCCCATTTTTTCAAGGAAATTGTTGGGCTTAAAGTCTCTATCAGGAAATTTCTTCCTAACTGGTGGAGTTCTGGATGATTTGCAGACTCTGGCTATGTGACCCGTTTCTCACAACGTAGGCAAATGGAGTCAAAGAACTTGCATTCAGTCGGGGTGGCCCCCACAGCCTCTGCAATAGAACCCTTGCCTGTTTTTTTTTTTTTTTTTTCTTTTCTTCTCCATTCTGAGTTTAAAAATCCCCTCCTCTGCCTCACTGCCATCAGAATCAGAGTCTATTTGTTCGCAATGAGCTGTTGTGGATTTTTCCCCATCAGAATGGCTTGAGGCCTGGCTTGAGGCCTTGTTAATCTTTTTCATGGCCGCAGCTGAGGACTTGGTGGCTTCCGCTGAAACAGCTTCTTCAATGGCCTCTTTAAACGTGATCTTAGGTTTCATTAAAAGTTTGCTTTGTAAGACCTTATCTTTTAGGCCTAAAACAAACCGATCACGCATGGCCTCTTCTAAGTTGGTAAAGTCACAAGCACCCCCAATGTCCCTTAAACTTGCCACGAAGTCATTAACATTCTCGCTATCCCCTTGATCCCGACGGTAAAATTCGTGTCTCTTAATGAGGCACGATACTTGTGGGGCGTAATGGGCTCTTAAAAGTTTCTCTAAATGGGCCATTCCATTACCTTCAGCTCTGCTGCTCCCGCCAACGCCTTCGCCATTTTGAAGACTGCCGACCGCAGTGCGTGAGAAAGACCGCCCTCTTCCGTCTCTCGGGGATGCCGGCGAAGATCGTTCCCTCCAGAACATGTGGAAACGATCCGCATACGATTCCCAGTCTTCCGTCGCCGGATCGAACGGGTGCTGGGGGGTGTTCAGCGCAGCCATCTCGCTCAGTTGCTTGTTTCGTCCGTCGTCTTCTCTTCAGGAAATCCCATCCTCGTCGCCAGTGTTAAGTTTGCATGAAGAGTCAGACGCGAGGAGTTCCAGCAAAGAAGTTTATTAGTGACTACAGCTCGAATGGACCCGTTCTGGCTTGGCTACGGCTGCTTCTTATAGCCTGCAGCCGTAGCTGCCAGCCAATGGGAGTGCAGGGTTTCTTCCCGCACTATTTAAACCAATACCATTTGACATTTTACAAGAACAGTTCAAATAAACCAATAACATTCAAACCTACATACATAACAGGATCAATGATCTGTTTTAAACTTTGCTGAAACTTTACAAAGGGACTGAATCGAACTGGGAGGGTTCCTGCACTAGTGCATGCACCTCCTTTCCTTGGGTCATGAGGTAGAGTTCACTACAGATGTACACTCTGTGAATGTCCTTTCGGCTAGATCTTAGATGCCCAGCTAGACTTTGCAATTAAAACTTTCACTGCTTGGGGACTTTAAGTTTTTTACCTGCAGTAGTAAAAACATGACTTGTTTTGTTTGAAGCATCTGAGGCTCAAACAAACACTAAAGCGGTCTCCATTCAAATTCTCCTGACTGTACCTTTAGATAGCAGCTTCCTTACAAGACTCTTCTTATAAGCAGTTCCCTTCAAAAGGACATTATTTGAAATCCGTTTTAATAGAAATAACAGTGTATATAAGTAGACATAAACTGACAATTTTTAAAGGAAATCTTATGGGGAAATGTGTTTAAATATGTCTTTGTTCTGAATATTATCAAATATTATATTTACTTAAAAATTTGATACATTATTTCAAATTGATATTGAAATACTAATTTTTCCTTTTTGCTTGTAGATGCTTGACTTTAACAATATTAGCTAGTATCAATACTACCAGCTGGAAACTGCTGATGTGTCTCTGTTATTAGTGTTTAATATATATGCTATGTTGCTGAAAATGTTTAGATTGGCATGATTTGTTTTTGGTCAAGGTGCGAAGTAAATGCAAGAGCTTTCCCCTCCCCACTGGGAAGCCTTGACTCAAACCCCCCCCCACTCCAAAAGGGGATGCATCACAAGTCATACAACAGGTCAATTCTCAGAGAACTGTATGAGTACAGCATCAGACGTGATTAGTCTTTTAAATACAGTTAAATGCTGATTGTTCCTTCCTGCCCCAGACCCAAACAGACTTTTGTCAAGTAATCTGGTAATGGTTCTGCAAATGGTTGCCTTCTGAAGTAGGACCATGTGATAAAAGTAATGAGTCCAAGGAAGGCTTGCAAATCTGTTTTGCATTTAGGTCTAGGGGCTTCTTTGATTGTTCTACCTTGGCATCTGTAGGGTGGATGCCATTCTTGTCAATCATATAGCCCAAGAACTCATCCTTGTCAGTTTTAAGAGTGCTTTTTCTTCCTTGACTTTTAACCCCGCTTTCTGAATCTGGTAGGGACTTTCTCTGAGTCTTTCTTGTAACTGAGTTCATTTTTCAGCAGAGATTACACATCATCAAAGTAAGGCACTACCCTGGAGTCCTTGAAGCATTCTTTCCATAAGGCTTTGGAAAATGCCGGTGCCACGCTTACTCCATACTGTAACCTTTTACATTTGAAGGCACCTCTATGAGTCACAATGGTTTGGGCCTCTGCAATGGCATCATCAACTGTTAGTTGTTGATATTCCTGTGCCAGATCCATTTGGCAAAGACTGTGCCCCTGCCAAGTGAATGTAATAATTGATGCACCACTGGAACTGGGTATGCGCTCTGCTGCAGTGCATGGTTCAGTGTCCCCTTAAACTTGCCACAAAGTCATTAACATTTTTGCTTTCCCCTTGATCCCGACGGTAGAATCGTGGTCTCTTTGAGGCACGATACTTTGTGCGCATAAATGGCTCTTAATAACTTTCTAAGTCGGGCCAGTCCATTACCTTCACGTCTGCAGCTCCCGCCAATGCTTTCGCCATCTTGAAAATGGCCGGACTGCAGTGGGTGAGAAGACCGCCCTCTTCCGCCTTGTCGGAAATGTCCGGCGAGATCGTTTCCCTCCAAATACATTTGGAAACGATCTGCATACAAGTCCCAGTCTTCTACCGTCGGATCGAATGGGGCTGGGGGGGTGTTCAGTGCAGCCCTCTTTCAGCTTGTTCTCCGCGTTGTCTTCTCTTCGGAAGGATCCCACCTTTTTCGCAGTGTTAGATTTGCATGAAGAGTGAGACGCAGTGCTTCAGTGAAGAGTTTATTAGTGACTACAGCTCATACGACCCGATTTGGCGCGGGCTGTGGCTGCTACTTATAGCCAGCAGCCGCAGTTGCCAGCCAATCAGAGTGCAGGGTTTTCCTGCACTTTTTAAACCAATCATATTTGACATTTTAAAGAACAATTCAAACTAAACCAATGACATTCAAACCTACATACATAACAGAATATGCAGTTTAATATTCAATATGTTTCTAATGTATTTGTATCTCATTGCCATTTGTAACCTAAGTTGTAAGTGGTTATGAAATTTAAATAGCCCAATTTTACCAAAATTTAAATATTTGAATAAAATATAAAATATATAAAGAAATGACTGTACTTGCTATAACAAGAAAATGTCCTGTCATTGTCTCACATTGATTTGCTGTAACAACAGTAAGCAAGTTTCAAGACTTTCCAGAAATAGATGCATTTATTTCATTTATTTATTTCCTGCCTTTCTTATTTTTATAAATAACTGAAGGTAGTGAACATACGTAACATACCTTATTGCAGAAGGATAGCAATAAATAAAATAAATACACATCAAAGCATCTTAAATACGACAGTAGACTCAGCTCAGAACTTAATTCTGCAAGCTAAATAAAGAATAGTAGAGACTGCCCTAATATCATACAATATTTTGGTAAATTTTATACTATGCCTGCTGTATAGAAATAAAATAATGATAGATCCAGTAAACCTGAAAGAAAAGAAATTTGATGTGAGACATGTCTTTGATTTATGAATATGCATAGTTTAATCTGAATGCACAACTCCCTTTAAATTAATTGTTCTGACAGTTGGTATGTTGTTTAAAGGTGACACAAAATAAAAGCATCCAAAAATGAAGGCCAGAGTAAAAGCTTACCAAACTGAAACCAAGAAAAATGCGTGATGAAATACAGGATTTCATTTCTTTTTTAAAAGATAACCAACATTGATAAATGGAATAATTCAATAGAAATATTAAAATTAGGCTAAAGGTTGAATATCAAAGGGACATTGAATGGAGACAAATACAGAAATGATCACTGGGGGAAAATGTTGCTTCAACTTTCTGCACAAATTTGGAAACAAAACTCTTTTTTATTTCAGCTTAAATCCAGTGGAATCTCACCAAAAGATGGTTTTAATAGTGCAGGAAGGCACCTAACTGATGTTTTTTTGTGTTAAACAGCACATCCTGATATGTTACTCATTTGGTTTTAATTCATTCTACAGCATGTGGTTACAGGCTCAGCTTCTTTTCATTCCAGCTTATTTTTTAGCTGCTTTCAGTTATTTCCTCTTTTTCACTTCAGCTTGTGAATTTCAAGGTCAGGCTGAAGTCAAATGTTGCCATTTTAGTGATGAAATGCAAGCAGATGTGGCTGGTTTGCATGACATTCTCCACACTCTTCCAGTTGAGTTCTTTGCTGTGTGGGGTGGAAGCTGAACAAACTCTAGTCGTTTGCAGGATCTGCATTTTTAAATTTGTATTTCAAGTGGTTGTACAAGGAAATTAACTTGATGTTAGAGAACATTTTGTTGATTGGTTTACTTAACAAAAGAGAACGCTAACCCCAAACAAAATATCCTACCCTTCATTTTTGTGACCACAAGGCCTATTAAAGATCAGGAAGGCTTTATTTTCAGTTTGTAATAGATGGCATTCATTATGCCTAGCATTTTTTCTGTATTTCCTCAAACCCATAAAGCTCCTATAAGTTGCAAAAGATTGTCCAAAGATTCTGAAACACAAAAAGCAAATGAGAAATGATTTAATTATAACAGCAATTAATGCTTGTTTTCTAAACTTTCTACAAAATTAACTTGAATTTTAGTTTAATTTCCTCATAGGACAAAATTTCTCCCAAATATTTATTGATAATTTAGTTTGTGAATAGGAAACAATTTTCTTACATAATTCTTCTTCCTTGAAAAATTACATTGATGTAGGATGAATTACTGTTGACAGATAAAATCATTTTATTTTCATTGATTTTGTGGCATGTTGATTTTACAATGTTACATTGATTTTATGATGTTATTTTATTGATATAAAATATTGATTTGATGGTGTTATTTTAAAGTTATGACTTTTATTTGTAGGATAATAAATCCTTATGGTTGAAACAGACCATCATTTTGCACCATTTACCATCCTGGCTGGGGAATTCTAGGAGTTGAAGTTCAGACAACATTTTTCTTAGTTTGATTTTTTTTATTGCATTTCGGAAAAGGATATTAAAAACTTTACTTATAATTACAGTCTGTTGGTTTTTAAAAAAATACATGGAAAATGATTTAGCATGTGAAATTAGCTGAATTCAATGTAATTTACTCCCAAGTAGTATAGTAGAGGAATGCAACTTCTGAGAGCCCTTGAATTTGTGGGCTGGATGTCTCTGTGTTAATTCTACTTCTAACCCTAAAACTAATCTCATTGACAGGCTTCTGAATAGCTCAACCTAAGACTGTACTGTAGCCTTCTCCTAAAGCTATGAAGAGTTCTTATATTAAGATTATTCTAGAAAAATAACCATGTCACTTAAACCTAGAACCTGCAATATTTATTCAAACAGAAATAGAACCAATTATTATCCCAAACATCAACTATGAATGGTCAAGACTTACATCTACGCTGTTGTGGATCAGTCAAGTGCTTAATTTGCATATAATTTAAGATATATAGACAATTATCTCTTTTAAATTCCTTTAATTAGCAAATTAACTTGATAATATTCATCTATGCACATTAAGATATAGAGTAACAAGGAGTAGTGTTAAATTTGCATGTAATTGAAATGTTCTGATGAAAATTGCCACAAAGAATTGTCTTTGCAATTAAAATACTGGAAAAACCAAGAAAAATGGATCCTTTGGGTTCAGAATACCAAGAAATATTTTCATAACCTGACTTAATGTCCATTTAGTATATATTGATACTGGCTATGTTATAGTCAGTTTTGTTCTCAGATAAAAATGTTGCATAGTTAGCATACAGTATGTTTATATAAAACAAAATAGAAAAAGTGATTAAAATTTATTGAAGGAAAGAGAATCTTAATAGTAGTATATTTATTTATACTATCCAAAAACTAACATTTCATGAAATGGATGGCTATTTCAAAAATTGATACAAAACAGATTGCATAACTGGTGTGTGAATATATACACAAAAATGTGCTTATATTTAATAAAGGGGAAAGATGTAAATATGTTTCAATACCACTTCACAAATGGCATTGAAATAACAGATTTGGCTATATATTTTATAATTGTACATTAAATGTTGGCATCTTCTGATGGAGAAAATGCAGAGCAAAGATGTCTGCCTCTAATCACTACAAAAGCTGAGAGGGAAGCAGTAATGCTGGAGTCTCCATAATAGTTGCAACTCAAAACTCTCTATCATGCTCCGTTTTGGACAGAATTCTGGTTCCTTTGCTTTTTCCTCTTTTCTTGGCATCATTCTTGATGCTTTGGTCCAGGCTGATTTCTGTAAACAGAACATTAACATTGATTGTGGAATGTAGTTTAAAAATGTTGGAATTTATTTTAAAATTTGTATTTTGGAAAATACAATTTTGAGGTATGATAGAACTGCATTTTTAAGCAGTATGATTTTTTCTGATTCTTCAGTGATGGACACACCCTGCCCATAGATAGCAGGAGGATTTGATACTACCATCATTTGCCTTTCTTTCTGGGTACCTCTGAATTGTCTGCAAATTTTCTTGTTCTTTTAGATTTATTCTTTTACAAACTGGAAGAAATATAATCCTCAGAATATTTTAAAGATGTATTACTGTAAAAACTGCAAATTAATTAGGATTCATAGAAACATTGTAACAGTTTCCACATGATTTTAATTACGCTACAATCCCAGAAAAGTCCAGTGACAGCACATTAGATACAGTGGATTTTGGTATGTTCTCCTGTATTGTGCCATGCATTTGTGGCACAACAAACTCATCAGGACAGGATTCAACAATCCACTTGCATCCGAAAGACAAAAGTCACTCTTTTGAAGACAGCAAAGTTCACATTCTGGACAAAGAGAACCAATGGGTTGAAAGTGAAATCAAAGAGACTATGTTAAAACTAAACAGCCTTCCCTCAACAGCAGGGGAGGCATACAACACTATATATCTCCTGTTTACAATGCAGTCCTTTCAGCAGTCCCAAGAAGGTTCCACACCCGTTTGCACTCTGATTCAGGTGATTCTGAGGATACAGATAAACTCCCAAGTAGCCTCAAAGATTCACAGAGAGCTAATGACCGACCTCCAGAGCGCTAATGGCCAGATGATTTCAAAGAATATAAATTCTTCCTTTCCTCACCAGTCAGTTAGAACCTAAGAAGCTTCTTGGATGAGAAGTGAAATATATATATATATTATATATATATATAAAAACAAACCAAGAAAGTCCAGTTGCCATTTGGAAAAACACCTTTGGTCTTCTAAAGAAAGCTTATTGAAATTGATAAATAATTTGTAAAAATGTGGAGATAGGAGAACAACATATCCTTTATTTCTGGATCTGGAAAGACATGGTACTGGCCAATCAACCATACATCATGGTAGAAGATAAGGAGCAGAACACAGTGGTGGTGGTGGTGATAGATGTAATGGTGGCAAGCGTCAGCAACATCAGGAAAAAGAGTATGAGAAGTTGGAGAAGGGTTGGTACCTGAAGAAGGAACTAGAGAGGATATCGAAAGTAAAGGCCAAATTGGTCCCACTGGTTCAGTGGTGGATTCAAAAGTTTTTACTACTGGTTCTGTGGGCATGGCTTGGTGGGTGTGGTGTGGCTTGGTGGGCATGGCTTGATGGGCATGGCAGGGGAAGGATACTGCAAAATCTCCATTCCCTCCCCACCCCACTAACCTGCTTTCCAGCTCCTTTCTACTGTGCAGGGCAACAAAAGAAGATCCAGCCAATCAGCTGGGACTCAGGAGGCAGGTAATATATGGGGGAGGGGCCAGACAGAGATGGTATTTGGCGGTTCTCTGAACTACTCAAAATTTCCACTACTGGTTCTCCAGAACCTGCTGAATACTACCTCTGCATTGGTTGTAGGGGCACTTATTTTTTTTAAAATTACATTTATATGCCGCCCTTCTCCGAAGACTCAGGGCGGCTTACAATTTTTGGGATACAACCCAGTGTGCTCAGCAATAGCCTTCATTCCATTGTATATGCCTGCTTATTACTAAGCGGCATTTTTTTACAAAGTCAGCTCATTGCCCCCAACAATCTTGGGTTGTCAATTTACCTACCCCGAGAGGATGGAAGGCTGAGTCAACCTTGAGCCTGGTGGGATTCGAGCCTGCACTAATTGCAGGCAGCTGGAACTTAAGTGCTAGGCATTTAACAGCCTGCACCACCAAGGCTCCTTAGGACTGTGACTCTTAAGTTGGGAAAATGATTCCAACAGATTCCAGGTAAAGCACCAGAGCTCTTCATCCAGAACAATGCAGTGCTAGCAACAGCTGAAATACTGTGCAGAACTCTCAAACTTCAAGGCTTCTGGGGGTGGACCCAAGATTAAGAAAGACACTCAACACCCATAGAGGTTAGAAAGGGTTTTTTTCCCCTTTATGTACAGTTCAAGACATTTCTCAAATACTTTGGGCTTTTAGTATGCAATAAACCAATCCCTGGTATTTTTCCCACAAAGTTGCTTTTCTGTGTACTTTAAAGCATATTTTTACATATGCATGTATGCGTGTTGGTATGTAAAATACATCTCTTTTGTACATAAAGAGTTTGGACTGAGTTTGATCCTGTTTCTGAGGATGAAGTGGACAGGATTATGCAATGGCTGAGTTCCACCACATGTTTGTTGGACCCGTGCACTTCCTGGATGGTATATGCCTCCATGGAGGTCACATGCAGCTGGCTCCAGGCAGTGGTTAATGCTTCATTGAGGTAGGATTCTTTCCCCTCTGCCTTGAAAGAGGCGGTGGTGAAACCCCTCCTGAAGAAGCCTGCTCTGGACCCAGCCATTTTAAACAACTTCCGTCCAGTCTCCAACCTTCGCTTTTTGGCAAAGGTTGTTGAGAGCATGGCGGCTCAGCAGTTTCCGTTTTTCCTGGAGGAAGTGGACTATCTAGATCCATATCAATCGGGCTTCTGGCCTGGGTTTAGCACGGAGACGGCATTGGTCACGCTGGTGGATGATCTCTGGAGGGCACGGGACAGGGGATTCTCCTCTGTCCTGGTCCTATTAGATCTCTCAGCAGCTTTTGATACCATCGACCATGGTATCCTATTGCGGTGCCTTGAGGGATTGGGAGTGGGAGGCACTGTTTTGCAGTGGTTCTCCTCCTACCTTTCGGGGTGTTCGCAATCGGTGTTGGCAGGGGGGGCAGAGGTCAACCCCGAGGGCTCTCACTTGTGGGATCCCTCAGGGGTCAGTCCTCTTGCCTCTCTTGTTCAACATTTATATGAAGCCGCTGGGTGAGATCATCCGTGGTTTTGGAGTGAGGTATCATCAGTACGCTGATGATACCCAGTTGTATATCTCCACCCCAAACCAAATCAGTGATGCCCTCTCTGTGATATCCCATTGTCTGGATGCGGTACAGATCTGGATGGGCGGGAACAAGCTACAGCTCAATCCGGCTAAGACGGAGTGGCTGTGTGTACAGGCATCTCGAACCAGTCAACAGATTCCATCTTTGGTCATAGGGGGAGAGGTGTTGCCCCCTGTGGATAGGGCACAAAACCTGGGGGTCCTCCTAGATTCACGGCTCGTTTGGAGGAGCAGGTGGGGGCCATGACCAGGGGTGCCTTTGCCCAGGTTCGGCTGGTTCGCCAGCTATGCCCGTACCTGGACCGAGATGCCCTTCGCATGGTCACTCATGCATTTGTCATGTCCCAACTCGACTACTGCAATGCTCTCTGTCTAGGACTGCCCTTGCATACCATCCAGAGGTTTCAACTGGTGCAGAATGCAGCCGCGCGGGTTGTGATGGGAGTTTCCCGATACTCCCATGTTACGCCCCTCCTGCACAAGCTGCATTGGTTGCCAGTTGCCCTCCGAGTGAGATTCAAGGTGTTGGTATTAACATTCAAAGTCCTTCATGGCTTGGGTCCGGGGTATTTGTGGGAGCGTCTCCTGCCGACATTGAATGCCAATTGCCCTGTGCGAGCGCACAGACTGGGACTTCTCGAGGTGCCATCCGCAAGACAGTGTCGGCTGGCGGTACCCCGGGAAGGGCCTACTCTGTAGCAGCTCCTGCCTTGTGGAACCAACTGCCCCTGGGGCTCCGTTTGGTTCCGGATCTCCGCTCTTTCCACCATGATCTGAAAATGTGGCTGTTTGAACAGGCCGGGCTGGACTGACCTCTTGGGGGGGGTTTAAATTGATTTTATTTGGGCTTGTTGGGTTTAATTTGTTTTTAAAGTATTTATTGTTGTATTTTTAGTTGTGAGCTGCCCTGAGTCCTTTTGGAGAGGGGGCAGCATACAAGTCCAATTATTAAATTAAATTAAATAATGTAGATGTTTTACTTTTTCTATCTGTAATGGCTACTGACAATTTACAAAATTTAGATGTATGAGAAAAGGTTATCCCATCAGTAGGATTTTCTCCCTTCCCTGTGTATTAAAATGTAAACTTGCAGTTTTCTGTCAAACTGCTGTAACTTCCATTGATTTGATTATTATAGACTGATCACCACATACATAACTTCCACATCACTAACAACAGCTTTTTAGCAGATGGTATATGCATTCAGCAGACATTCATCATGGACTGGAAAAAAAAATCACAGTATATTCATGTGTGAACCACTGTTTTAAAAACATATTAAAATCATAGGCATATAAGAACCAATTCCTATATAAGATTGATCAATTATTTGTAGATTGTGGCTACTCAACTTCTTTTGAAATGCTTACTATTAATGCTAAATAAATATCTTTGTCCTTACTAACATGACTTCATGTTAGGCTAGGTTTATTAAAAGTATTAAGTACTTATAGTCTCAGTTAATTTGTTCTTATATAAGTTGGCAAAGATTTTAAAATGGAAAAAAAATATTTTGAAGAATAAATAATTAAAGTAAAATCACATAGTCAAAAGGTAAAAAAGACAAAATAGGGTAACTATTTATTTATTTGAATTAATTAGCCACCCAACTCCAAGGACTCCTTAAAAGTTTGTAAGAATTTGTTGAAAGTCAAAAGTTTCCTGAGAATAACCCATGTATTTTATTATCTCTGCTTATAATAATATACCAGCCTATGGTTGCCTGTGATTTATCTACATTAAGAATAAGAATTATAGAACCATAGGTTGGTTTGTTATTGTAAAGCATAAAGTAAAAGCTGTTGAAAAGCTATGTGTTGAAATGAATAAAGGAGGAAATCTCCATGCTCAATAAAAATGGGAGAATTAATTTAGTACTGCCTCAGGTGAATCTGATTTATAAGGGTTTTTTAAGATCCCAGAAGTAACCATACTGTTTGCTATTGGCTTGGTATTCCTTTATAAAATGGCTATTGATTCTGACCATAAGAAAAATATTTAGATAATAAAGGAATAAGAGGCTGAATGTCCATAGTTCTAGAGGAAAAATTCAGATGCTTCTTTGTTGAGACAAAATTTCTTCTCACTGTCAAGAATAGAATTTTGCAAATTCTTGCTTAAGCAAAGTACAATGTGGAAAAACACTCATCCTCTGAAGGTGCATTATAGCAAATACTATTATTTCTTTTGCTTCTTTCATGATGTCATGAAACTACTGGATCTATGCCTCAATATATACTTCATGTTCAATGGGAAAATCTATTAGCAAGTACAAGGTACCCTGATGGGATCACCCATATCAGGCCTAATAGCAGAAGCAATGACTCAAATCCATAGTTCTTCCCACCATCCAACCAAAATTCTAGACACGCCATGTCGATGACACCTTCATCATCATCAAATGCTCCCAAATTTAAGAAACACACCACCTACTCAATAATATATTCCCTGGGATCTAATTCACACACAAAAGAGGAAACAGACAACAGACTCCCATTCCTCGATATTGTCCTAAGGAGACTAGACAACGGAGAACTAGAAACCCATGTCTACCCCAAACCGCCACACAGGGACCAGATTCTCAGATTTGTAAGCAATCACCCCATCACACACAAAAGAAGTTGTCTCCAGACCCTGTTCAGAAGGACCATGACACATTGCCGCACCACCACACTAATAAAACCAGAAGAGAAATGGCTATTCAAAGACTTTCTCTGCAACAGCTATCCAAAAAACTGCATATTCCAACACACAGCACTCAAACCACACCACACTACATGGCCAACCACCACACAAAAAACTAACTCTACCCATACACAAAAGGGGTGTCAGAACATTCCATCTTGAGACATCTTGAAACTATTTTTGAAGTGCATAGTTAAGAGTTCATTACAAGATGAGATCATCACTAACTTAGATGACTTTAAAAGGGGCCTGGCTCAATTCATGGAAGTCAGGTCTATTAAAAGTGATTAGTCTCATTGTTTCATTCAGATTGGGGATAGTGTGTGTCATTGTGAGAACCAAATGCTGTACTACGCTAGGCTTTGGCCTAATCTAGAAGGCTATTTTTAATTTCTATAAACTAGGATCCTATGTAAATAGGCATTCCAGTGTTCAGTGAAGTAATGTTGAGAATATGTTAATGACTATTATCTTCAAATTGAGATTGATTTTCTTGTGTGTTCTACACTTTCACATTTCAGCAAATATAAGGTTTTCCTGCAGAGGAAAGAAACAGAATATATAAATAGCTTTAGAGAGAAGTAGGCTATCCTCATCACACACAAGCACATATGCTTTTTATTTCCCACTAGCTTTTCCTGTGCATTTATTGGAAGAAGCAAAAGATTATGCCTGGGAGCAGAAAGGAGAAAAAACATTCTTAAAAAAGGAGAGTTGCAGTATAAGCAGACTAAATATTGGTCTGGTCTTGGTGGCTCAGGCTGTTAATTGCCTGCACTTAAGTTCCAGCTGCCTACAACTGCTGTAGGCTCGAATCCCACCAGGCTCAAGGTTGACTCAGCCTTCCATCCTCTCGGGGTAGGTAAATTGAGGACCCAAGATTGTTAGGGGCAATTAGCTGACCTTGTAAAAATGCCACTTAGTAATAAGCAGGCATATACAATGGAATGAAGGCTATTGCTGAGCACACTGGGTTGTATCCCAAAAATTGTAAGCCGCCCTGAGTCTTCGGAGAAGGGCGGCATATAAATGTAATTAAAAAAAAATGTTGAGCAGGGCTACATTATGACTTTTGTGGGCCCTAGGAACTTTGGACTTCTTGGGGCCCTTATTCTATAAAATTAATAGCATTAAAGTATATTTCCTATGATTTTAGTGTATTTTTTAACAGAGAAATAGTGAATAGAAAATATTATATGCATTATTTTGTAATAATAGACAATTGTTTCTGATTCATTATGATAGAGAGAGTAGGGAATGTCCTAGAGGGCAATGGGAAGATCTACTACTAAGGAAATAATCAGAAAGCACAACTTAAGACCTTTCCAAGAAATGAACTTGAGAAAATATCTCAGCAAGACCTCTCCCTACTGTAATTCACATGAAGGCAAAGCATGAGGGAGAGGAAAAGCATATTCAGAGATGCAATGGGAGAATAATGAAATGCTTAGTAACTGTCTCACATTAGGCGTAGGACAAAGATACATTATTCCCTCCTTGTTTATTTAATGTAGTTGTACATAAATGTATAGTGAATGCATGAGGTGATCTTAGAAGGATGTTGATTTGGAACATTAATGTATGAACACTGTTGGGAACACTGGAGCTCCACAGGATGAATTAATCAAGGTCACTTTTTGACTTTATTTATTTTTTTAATTACATTTATATGCCACCCTTCTCCGAAGACTCAGGGCGGCTTACAATTTTTGGAGTACAACCCAGTGTGCTCAGCAATAGCCTTCATTCCATTGTATATGCCTGCTTATTACTAAGCGGCATTTTTACAAGGTCAGCTAATTGCCCCCAACAATCTTGGGTCCTCAATTTACCTACCCCGAGAGGATGGAAGGCTGAGATCTTGAAAATGCCTTAGAATGTATACGTTATGTTTAGTTTACTCATTCTGGTGGATGTATTCGCTGAGCAGATTATGAAGCTTTGTTTGTTGAAAGCCCACACAATGTGCAACAAATATTAAATAGATTATATGATGCAGGGAAGGACTATGGAACTACAAATTATTGTATCAAAACAGGTTAGTTGTGCTTTATGAGGAAAATGGAGTGAAAAATGGATAAGGTACATATAAATGAGACAAAGTGAGAAAAATGGCCTCCTGTCCTTTCACAGAGAAGATTCTCCACTGACTCTTTGACCCATCCATGAATGAGAAAAAAATTCAGTTCCCAGAAGGATAACTTGGCTCAAGTGTGTGTGGTTAAAATAAAATAAAATCAAGACCTGACCAAGACCTGTCAGCTCAAATTTGTCTTTCTATGCTTCTGCGGCTGCCAAGTTGAACATAGCAAGTCTCCCCTTCCTTTCTGTGGTGTGTTTAGGTAACTTTAGTCACAAAAATATGGATGGGTCATTTGTACTGAGAAGGCAATGTTACCATCACTTGAGAAAAATTGAACAAAAGGGTAGTCAGAAGAAAGACTGTGTGGTAAAATGAGGGAGTGAATGCTGATGTGCATGGATTGGTCTCTCAGCATCATGAAGTATTTGGCAGTTTTCTCTTCTAAACTCTTTTGCCATTAAAGAAACACTTCCCTTTTAGAACTGGAGTTTTCCCCAATATCCCCAATGGAAAATCAATTCATTTTCTCCCAGCTGAAGTGACATCTATACATTCAATATATTTGTGGGGAAATCATTAGATGTGATTTGTGGTAAGACTCATTTGTTTCAATAAGACATGTCTATCAGCAGAGGCCACCTCAGGAGAAATTGCTCTGGAAGTCTGAGGAAGAGAACAAAAAGGGAAAACAGGATTATTGAGTGAGACTGTATACCTTACCAGGAAATAGAAGAAGCTATGCTGAAAATCACTAAGGAAAGCTACTGTTTTCATTCATTCATTCATTCATTCATTCATTCATTCATTCATTCATGATTTATTTTATAATCTCATTCTCAGGATGACATACTTTAAAAACAGATATTTTTATTGTATAAACCACAATAAAAGATAATAAACCTATAAAGCAACAAAACTCAAAACATTGTGAAATCATAAGGGTAAGAAAAGAGGTCACAAGGTGTGTTCTGCCAGCATTCTGTTACTTTTCTAGATGAAGTGAGAAGCTTTAATGTTTTAGTTAGTTATGATGAGAATATGACAAAGAGAAGTAAACATATACACACAATCCATGTAATTATATACAAAACTTCTATGGCAGTGTTTTATACATGCTTTATACTCATGCCATTTACCCTAGAAGAAATGCAGAAAAGGTCTGGATTCTTTACAAAACAGTAAAGCTGCAGGATTTGATGGTGTACATCCAGAATTACTGAAGAACTGTGGACCAGCAACTAAATGTTGATGTCATAGTTGACTTACTTCCTTTTTTTAGTTCCATACTATACTCAGAGGTAGCATGGTGGCTTGGCAGTTAAGATGCTGGGTTTGTTTGCTGGAAACCAGCAGCCCAGGTTTGAGACCTAAGTACCACATGATGGGGTTAATTCCTGTTATTTTTCCCAGCTCCTGCCTACTTAGCATGCAAATGTGAGTAGATAAATGGGTACCACCTTAGTGGGAAGGTAACAGTACTACAACATGTCATGCTGGCCCATGACTGTGGAAATATCTTTGGACAGGGCTATCTCAATGGCCTTGAAACTGAGATGAGCACAGCCTATAATCAGCAACAACTAGCAGAGTAAAACTGCAGGGACTCCTTTACTTTTACTATACTCTGGATGACTGCCTCCTATATTCAAGAAGAGCAAAATTATTGCAGTTTTGTAACCAGGGAAGGATCCAAATCTTCTCCAAAGTTACTGGCCAATTGCTCTTCTCTATGTTGTCCATAAATTTTTAGAAAGACTTGTATTAAACAGAGTAGGCCTAGCAGTAGAATTTGTAATTCAAGTAGAACAAGCTGGATTCTGCCCCAAACATGATTATAGTGATCAAGTCCTTGTACTAACTTCCTACCTGGAGAATGGATTCCAAAGGAAAATGAAAAATGTCTCTGTCTTTCTTGACCTCTTGGTGGCCTATGATACTGTTTGAAGAGAAGGACTTCTCCTCAAACTAATCAAAGTTATATTTTGTCATAACACCATTGCCTTGATTGTCAACATGTTGATTAACAGGGTACTTCAAGTTTTCAAAGCACTTGACAGAAGTTGAATTATGGACTACCATAAAAACTTTAATGTGAGAAAGTATGACACTAAGAAGGAGCTATGAGTACAGGATTAAGCATTTTAACAGCTGTTTGTCTTTTGCTCCCACACCAGATTTTTTCCAATGAAGTTTCAGCATCAGAATAAGATTCCCAGATTCACCCTTACTAGGAGTTCCCAACAGGCTTCTACTGAAAGCATAGATCAGATCCATGCACAACCCTGATAACATTTTGTAATGGAGAAAAATGCTTTACCATTTTTTCTTGTGTGGCAAAATATATTTTATAATTTTAAATCACAGATATCTTCCTGACAGCTCTATGAAGAACCATATCATGGTAATTTCTGAATGTAGTTTTATTGGAGGCATTAGCCTTGTTTAGGCAAGTTCAAATGCTTGGGGCTTTAAAGCCATTTGCTGAATGCAAGTTGAATCCAACCCCTTCATTTTGTGCCACCTAGCTGAATAACCCACACAAAAACATAGAAGAAAGGTCAGCATACACCAGTCTTTCCTTTGTATGTATTGGCATGAACTATGGCTGAAGAACTGCTTTGCCAGAACAGGACAAAAGTATCTGAAAATTTTGATCTCCAAAATGTGGTAGTTGCATCTCTTTTCTAGTCAGTTTTCAAATGGTTATCCAGAATGGCCAAAGAGTTCATCTCCCATAGTTCTCCTTCTCTACGACTGACTCTTGAATAACACATCTTTATATAGTTTTGGGTAAAACAGCACACATTTTTCTTATAAATGTCACAGATGGCTTGGCAGGTGTTTCTTTCCTTAGTCAAATAGATTTCTAAACTGCAGCTATTTTGTTGCCCAGGTTTTGTCTTGAAAAGTTTCCTTTGTTACCTTTATTATGAGCATTGCCTGAAAATATGGCAAGAACAGAGAATTTTGTGGAGATTTTTGTGCAGAAAATGGATTGATTAAATCTAATGTTGAAGGATACATTGATGCAAGTTAGTGAGAAAAAGTCTCAATCTTGCCTTTTGACATTAATACGTCAAATCAAATCTTTATTAGTCATAGACTGAGCTAAGGAAAAGGGATACAAACTGTTAAGTTTGCATGAAGAGTCAGACGCGAAGAGCTTCAGAGAAGAGTTTATTCAGTGACTACAGCTCGAATGGACCCGACTTGGCTGGGCTACGGCTGCTTCTTATAGCCTGCAGCCATAGTTGCCAGCCAATGGGAGTGCAGGGTTTTTCCCGCACTATTTAAACCAATACCATTTGACATTTTACAAGAACAGTTCAAATAAACCAATAACATTCAAACCTACATACATAACACAAACAATAATTTAAAAAATCTAAAAGGTATATAAAAACAAAAATTACACAAACTTTGCCCTGAGTTCCTCAATTTCAAGCTTCATATTGGAACCTTATTTTCCTTGCAGAAGCACTAGATTTCTCACTGATTTATCCAGTTCCAAAACTGTTATATTATTAAGACATAGCTTAGGTGGTTGGGTCTTAAGGTCCTGGAAAAAAAATTTTTTTTCCTTGCAGAGATACTCCACTTTGCTTTAGCATTGCCACTTTTTGTGATTAAGTGATTCTGTATAACACTTTCTGTTAAATTTAATTTGTTTTCATAATTTTAGCTTAACTTCTTCATTTTTGACAGCTAAAAGTGCAATCCATCAGATGTTATTGTTGCTTAATTTTCTAGTGTTGTCCTTACAGTGTTGTACAGACTGTATTTCTTAAGTACAATGAAATGCATTATTCTTAGTGTGGTGAGATATGTGGCAACCAGCCGGTTAGGTGTGTCTTTTTTTCCACCCAGTCCATGCACACACGCACAAAGATGCACACAAACACAAATAATGGTTGAAAAGCAGCCACGCCAACCTGGCCTTTGGTACATTTTCAATGGGACTGAAACCAAACTCAATCCAAATGCAGCTCTGCTTCCTTGTACCCTGGGATCAGAGCATTCTTTATCCTGCAAACCACAATTTCATTTCTCTGTCTGGATTCTGGCTCAATGACAAAGCAGCTGCTTAGAAAGCCCCATTTCCAAAAATGTGTTCTAACAACATTTTAGAGTCAATACAGTTCACATTTGACTGAAGACAGCGGGGAAAAATCCTTCATACTCCATCCCCTTACATGTTAGATCTATATTATTAGAGTTCAGTTCTGAAGAGAATTCATGTATATATTGTCCCAGCATTATAGTAATCTTACATGCTAAAACTGCACCTCAAATTTAGCATTTTTCTTTTTAAAATTTCCTCTATTTTATTGGGAATATCCTTGGAATAGAATGTTGGATGAAATTAAATGCTGGTTTTCATGGACAGTAATGTTTTCATCATTAGAATAAAGGGGATGGCATTTCTTCTCTCTGCACCAGAGGTGGTATATATCAGCAGATTCTGACCAGTTCTGGAGAACTGGTAGTGGAAATTTTGAGTAGTTCAGAGAACCGGCAAATACCACCTCTGACTGGAGATTTTACAGTATCCTTCCCCTGCCACGCCCACAAAGCCACGCCCACAGAACTGGTAGTGAAAAAATTTGAATCCCACCACTGCTCTGCACCCATTTCTGTATTTCAAAAACTTTTTGTGGTGCTGGGTGCTGACAAGACAGAGGAGGAGAGCAGAAACAATTATTCAGAGAGAATAATTCTCCAAAACTTTAAGGTAGATAATGTACACATGGACACAAGTATTTTTATAAGCAAATAGTGGTGGAAGCCAATTATATTCAGATATGCTATCCTTAAGGCATTACAGGTGTAATTTCCATTCTTGTAATCTAGTAGAAGATTGTTCTATATAAAAGTATATTAATTTGTTCTCATCTTAAAATGACACTAATAAGCGAAGAAAAAGTATATTTGGGATATATTAGATATTAAAGAATATTATGAAGTAAGTTTTGATACAAACCATTTTTTGTTGAAGATGCAAATTAGGAATGGCAACATTTCTTCAGATAGTTGATCTTATTATCACTTCATTTTGCCTTGAGATGCACAGGATAATTGACAATTTAGACCAGGGTCCACAACCGCTGGGCTACACAAGTGGTGGGCCAGCCTGCACCTGCTGCTTGTGCAAATGGAGCTGCGTGCATGCACATGCATGCACATGCATGCATGTGTCAGTCACACAGGACTATCCCCTCTCCTCCCCCCCGCCTGTGATGACCCAGGATGGGCCTGGAAGTGACACAGCCAAAGCGAAGCCTTAATTCCCTTGTATTGCTCCAACCTTTCCCCAAAATCCACAGAGTTTACTGAAAATTCAAGGGCAGAGCTCTAAACATGCATACCCGCTTCCAACAGTTCCTGGCTGCTATATGTCCAGAGGAGCAGCATAGTCCTGGAAGCAGAAGCGGTACAGAAAACCTGATCATGGGGCATCCTTGTTGCCCCCTTGTTCACTGGCGCTGCAGAAAAAACCTGGAGCAGAGCAGTGTTGCTGCACACTCACACACAGCCAGGCTAGGCAAGGTAAGGCAAGTTGAAGCAAATCAAATCACAGCAAAGCAAAGCAAGGCAAAACAAAGCAAGGTAGCAAGATGCCGGTAATCCCAAGTGTGGCTGGAAGAATGCAATGCTTGTTCCTGACAAATACCCCTCCCAAAGCGTCTCCTTAAATCTTATTCCCAGGTGAGCCTGGTGACGAGGGGTGGGTCAACCTCTTCCCAAGTTGCGGGGTCACCTTGCACTGATCCTGCTTCCTCTCCATTCTCAGTGCTCAGGGATCAAGCGGGGGAGGCAGTTGCTCTTCTCCAGAGCTCTGTTGCTGCTCTGGTCTGCTGCCTGTCCTTTCCATCTCCTCCCCCTCTCGGTCATCCTTCACTCTCTCTTCCTCTCTGACAACCCTTCTCAGGCCTGAGGGACCAGGGGCTGCCTCATCCTGCTCCTCTGGTCACTTCTCTGGGGCCAGAGAATAATAATAACAATAATTTATTCAACTTGTATGCCGCCCTTCTTCCTAAGGACTCATCATCTTCTTCCATCTGCCCTGGCTCCATCTCCTCCTCTTTGGACCTGGCCTTTGATAGGGCCATGACACCACCAATCTGACAAGCCAGAAAGGTTGGGGACCACTGATTTAGACAGTTAGTGCATGTTAAGGATATGTATGTTTTGTTTTATTATGTCACCAGTTATTTGGACCTTTATCAAAATATAAACTGGCCAAAATAATTATTATACCACACTGCAAAACGTATGCTTGGTTTACAGTCAAGGATTGCTGAAATGTGTTGTTTCTTGGTATTCAAATTAATGTTTTGACCTCCCCACAAAGGAGGGCTTTTAGGCATTTTAGACACCTTTGAGGAGTTGTTTTGCATATCAGAGTCTTCCCAGGCCTTTATTTTAATTTTGATCTTAACTGCATAGTTAACACTCATGTATATGCATTTTCCCTGACAATTAGCACATTTTTACAAACTGCTTTGAAAACATTTTGAACGAAATCTTAAGTGCTATCATATTCCCTTAAGCTGTTTAAGCCTTAATGTTTAATTTATTTAATTGCAGCTTTGGGGAAGGAGAATTTATAACCATTGTATGGCAGCAGGAGAAATATTTATCGTCTGAGAGGTACAGTCTCTTAGAACTCTTATATCTACGTTTTACCAAGAGGCAGAGAGACAGAGAGAGGTACCACATTTAAGGACAGTTTTGAATCACATACTTCAAGATGCATCAAGTTTGACCTTCCTCCCCCATGAGAATATGATCTAGACCAGGCCTGCACAACTCAATGACAGGAAGAAATAATAAAAGGCCGCAAAGGAGTAATTAGTGCACCAATCAACTGCTTTGTGATATGTAGTGTGGTGGCACTAATGGCCCGGAGGTATAGGAGGTGCTTGGAGGCAGGATGTCTTTTTGGGAAGCACTGGTGGCAGATCTTTCATGACAGCAGAGATGTTTGATGGCAGTGGATTTATTGAGAGTTCAAAAAACACTGACGGGCTACACAAGGGTGCTTGGTGTACCACATATTGTGCAGGCCTGGTCTAGGCAAAACAACAAAGAGTGGGGACTGTAGCACAAAACTCTCATTGCAGATACTGATGTTGGTGTTGATGGTGGTGTGTATTCAGAGCACAGATAGTTTGATGTAACTATTTGTTTCATCAATTTATATATTGTAGCTGTCCACTCACTCTGACTCTGGGCAGCTGAAACTGGCTGAGAGCATCCACTATAAAGAAAAACAAAACATAACAATATAAAAACATTTTAATGCACTGACCAGAGTTGCTTTTGGTGAGATGGGCGGCTGCGCAAATTTGATTAAGAAATAAATAAAAATTGTGGTGAATGTCATATATTTTATATGATTTATATAGGTGATATATTTCAGCCAGCTCATCTAACTTCTGGGCTCCAGTGCTTAACAGAACCATGTAGCCCTCAATCCCCACCCACATTCTATCCAATTAGACTGGGATAAATAAGAAATGATTCTAAATACTTGGAAAAAAATTCAAAATAGAAAAATGAAGCTTAAGAAGGTAAATAGCATTTGATGAACGGGGTAAAAAATTAACTTCACATCTAAATTGATTTGCCTGGGCTGGCACAGACTGGCCAGGAAAGAGATTATCAAGACTGTGATAGATCATAGTTTTACACCAATATCACTGTGAGATTGTGTTGAAGAAGATAAACTTTGTTTTCTGGTTCTTATGAAAACAAAAGCCAATAGCATAGTTGATTACTTAGATCTATAGTGTGATCATACTTAGAGCATTTCCACCAGAAGGATCTTCACCATGAGTTTGAGATCTCTGTCCTTTAGCATTAAATGAGATTGGGAGATTAGCTGAGTTAATGCAAAATGTAGGGAATTCTTTAAAAAAAATAAAATAAAGGTGGAACTTTCTGAGAGTTTAGATGGGCTCTTTTTCCATTGGAAGGAACTGCTTTCTTACTGGCTCTAGGGGGATGCTAAACTGAGGAGCAGGTTTTGAAAGGAAAAATAGAAATGAATATTTAGAATTTTCACCATTCCTTTTAGCAGGAATATAAGGATTTGGGCTACTCCAGTGAAGTGAAACTGGCAGCTATATTTCCTTACAATGAATACATTTCTTACAGCATAAAAAAAGCATTTTGTTCATAATTTATCACATCTCTTGCATTTCAGTTATAGCTGAACTCTACAGCTATGATTTGATGTGCTGGGGGGACAGCTTGGAGAAAGGACTGGAAGAAAGCTTCACCACAATGCTAGAGTCTCAGGATCATATTTTCAGCACGATGCTGGAATCTCAGCTATGCAAATAAAAACTGGGAGGTTCAGGAATAACAAAAGGAAGAGCTTCTTTGCACAACACATAGTAATACCACTGCATTCACTGCTACAAATTAATAAAAGTCCTCATCTTAGATTGCTTTTATAGATGCCTAGATCTGTTCATAGAATGTGTAAGGCTATATTTTATCTCCCCTAACACCAGTTGCTGAGGGATCTGAATGGGAGGATACAGCGACAGCTTTGTTCTGCTTGTGGGTCATAAAGTGTCCAGGTTTGTTTGTTTTTAAAAAAAACTTCCTTGGGGTAATGACATCACACTATGAGGTCTCCTGCTGTGTCATGAGATAGAATCCTTAGAACTTTATAGTACAGGAATAACAGCAATTTTCAAATTTGGCTCTGAAGTACCAAATTGTCCATTTCAATGAGGATGCTGCACTGCTTAGTTTGCTTGCCAGTTTCAACTGTCAGCTTAAACTGCTCTTTTTTTTTGGTGACAAGCACCAATAAAACTATTGTTTGCACTGGCTGTTGACTCATCTTAGGTGGAATTATGTACAGAAATAAGTCAATAATTCCTCATTCATTGTGATCCACATGCAACTCAGATTGATGATACAATGCAAGGGTCCTGTATAGACAAGATTCTTGTTTACTGTGTACTTTTCCAGGTCACTTAGCACGTTGCTTCATAAGCATGCTTTTAGCAATGCAGCAGTCCCAAGGTCATGGGATCAGCTTTTGCAATCTTCTGACAAGCTAAGTCAATGGCGAAGCCAGATTCACTTTATAAATTTATAAATGTTTGGAAAGAGCAAATATTAAACTTGTTTGATTTTTTTTTTTAGAAATCTTGGAGTAGCAAATTACAGAAGGCTGCTGGCATCTGATAACTAAGCTCATTGGCCACCACTTGAGAGGAAAAGGGAGGAACAATGAAACATGCATTGCAACAATTGTGCCACATTCTCTTCCCTGTGCATACTGGTGGTGTGTACAATTACAAAGGGCAGAGCTTTCAGCGTGCAGTTAAGACACATGTTTTGTCATGTTGGCATCATCATAGTTTGAAATGGACACCTGCAGAGAAACACAGCTCTCAGGTTCAGTGGAGTCCAGACAATTGCTCTTTTTTGACAATAAATATGTCCATCTTCTCTCCATTTAGAATTCTTCTTTGAAGATTGAACACACTGATATTCTGCTACTACGAATATCTAGGACAAAACACTGAATGTGACTTACATGGAACCGAAAACCGTAAAGTCTATTTTGGATTATTATTCTGAACCTGCTTTTCTTCCTGAACCAGCATCTCATATGGTGACAGTCATAATACAATGCATTCAAACAAATTTAATATAGACTTACAAAATCAGCATTATAACCATTATTGCAGAAGTAATATGAGGCTATGAATTAAATAAATATACAATCAAATACAGCAATACACCCTCTAATAAACTACATGTGTTCACATAGACCCAAATATTGGAAGGATTCCCTCACAGCCTCCTGAGATATCATAACCTTCTGTGGTGCAATGTACCTTCTGAGTAGTTCTTGTAATTTATGACTGGCGCTTTCCTGCACCTGAGCCAGGAAAATGTAAGTGATGGTGGAAATATATTTTTTTCAATCTGCAAAGCTAGAGGTTTTATGAAGCAGTGCCAAGTAGAAACTAACTTGCTTGTAAGTTGGGTTTTGTGCAGAACTACAGCTCCTTGGGATGATAACATAGCACATACACACAAGCCAGGGTTGATATCAATATAAACCTCATAAATCACCTACGTAAAGTAGACCTGTTTTAATGCATGAAGCATAGATATCTAATTTATTGGAGAATTTTATCAGATAATCATATACCTTAAAGGGGAAAATACTTATTAGATGCTAATTGTATTAAGCGTGTGTATGCCATCACAAAATTATTATTTTTTATAAACTGTAGGGTTTTGTGGATCAATACAAAATCCAATTGTCTGTCTATTGTCTTCTTAAGGTGCTCCTAGTAATAGGAATAATACCAGCAATGCTATGCATTATTTTCATGGGCAGCTTTAGGCTTCTGTGGTTAAATAATGTTTTATCTAATAGCTAGCAAGAGATAGTATAATTTTACATGATTGATAACTTTCTACAAATATGGTTGGGAAGACTAAATTACATCTGAATTATTTCTTGAAAGAGAATCTAACCTAAGTCGAATTAATAATTAATTATTTCTTGAAAGAGAATCTAACCTAAGTCGAATTAATAAATAAATGGGAAAAAGGCCCAAGTAAGTTGTGTTTAGCGTAGCATACCTCTTAAGTCTTCTGAATGAGAACTCAAAATAACTGAAGAAGAAAGGACAGTGAAATTGGTTTCATAGATACCACTTAAGACCATAAATGAGTCTTACTTAAGAATCTGAGAGATGCAGATAGGTTACTGCTGTGAAAAATAGAGGATGAAATGTGATATTCCAGATCACAATGATGATTCATTCCTTTTGCATCCCAGTTTTCTTTCAAGGAGCAAAGTGCTGTCTTTACTCATAAAAGTACCAGATTGTGATGTGCCAATCTGATAAAATGAAATTTCATAAGTACAGTAAACCCTTCATTTAATGCCTAACACCTACTAACTTCAGCTACAAGGGATGGGTTTTTTTCTGTTTAAACTTCTCCATTTAAATCAAGGATTTCTCTGTTAAATCAAAGTTTACTGTATGTATGTATGTATGTCTACTGAAAACTCCTATTGCAATCCATGAATCTTAAAAAATTTATTACACTGGCTAGAAGCTAGAATAGATATATTAATCGTGCGTCATTAGAAGTTATGACAACTTGTGTAGGAAAGTATGTTCATAATTCTTATTCCTGATTTCTTGGTTTAAAAAGTCCCTAAAATGATCTACCATTCTAGAAAAATGTGAATGTATGAAGAACAGTGGTTTAAGGGTATTGCTAACAATCTGACTTCGGAAGGCCCTAGTTTTTATTCTACTTTCCTTAAATGGAGCTGGAAAATTCTGACCTAAAAACTTAAGGAGTTGTTGCTGGTGAATGTTGATGAAAGTGGGTAAGGTGAACCAGTAGTCTGACTCATTGGAGAGCAGTTTCTTCTATCCATCATTACATCAGCTGTATGATATCAGGTTTGATCCAGTCCATTGGCACTATGCATGATAGCAATATTTATTTAATAATATCTAAAAACTACCTAATAGCTGACTCATGGTCACCGACAGAGCTTCCAAGCCGCCCATAACATATAAAAACATATTCAAATGAACGAGTGCATGCAATTCATTGAAGTCAAGGTAGACCAGTTCATCTTGTTCAAGAGATCCGTGTATGTGGATCAGACCACACAGAGAGTTTTGAATGAGAGCCAGTGTCATGGCATGTGCATGGGAACTTGCTTATATGTTTGTTTGTGTTTCTCTAGCAAATGTTTTTGGATTTGTAATTGCATTGCCTTTCCTATAAACCGGCTCCTGGCATAACCCATTGACATCTGGAAATTTGCCAAACCCAGATGTTAACATTCATTTGAACTTCAAATTCTAACACCAATATCTCGGCTGAAGGCAAACAAGGAAACAAAATTCATGGGATGGTCCACACCATCAGAATTAGGTTGTGAAGTGAATGAGCCTTAAACAGAAAGCTACATGGAGGTAATTTTGCATTTATCATAATTAAGACTGGGATTCTAACTTGAACAGCTCCCCCACCCCCCCGAGGTATTTTTGTTTTGTTTCATTCTGGAAAGAATGATAAAAACAACTAAATATGCATATAGCATAAACACAATATAAAAACAAAAATATTTCATTGGTTTCTTTGTTTCCATGTTTGTGGAAGCCAATTCTAGGGAGCGGGGAGGAGGGCAATGTCAGAATCTAAACATTTATACTATATGAATAGAGAATAATTTGTTTACCCATATATTTGGCTCAAGCAAGTCAGATTTATTATCGTATGGAATGTTTCAATGTGTGTAAATTGTGGATGGCCCCCTTTTATTCCAAAAACATTTCAAGCTTATCTGGGGGATTTGAGAAGAATTTTAAGGACCAGAGAAGTGTAAATTGCCCTCTCAATTACAATCCGATCTGACGTCCATCTTACACCTGGGAAATGTGGTATGATACATGTGCCAAAGAAAGGTGTGCATTTCTAAGTCAAAGCAGTCATTACTGTGTAAGTCCATCTCTTCTCCTACTCCTATCAATCTTTATTTTTTCACTTAGAAAACACTTAGCTATTACTGCTCTCATTTTTTAAAAGACCATTGTTACTCCTAAAACTAAAATCTTATGGTATCTCTGGACATCTGCATAACTGGATAGAAGCATTCCTGTCAAACAGACAACAAATGGTCAAAATTGGGAGCGTCCTATCAAATCCTGTACCTGTCAACAGTGGTGTCCCCCAAGGCAGTGTTCTAGGACCAACTCTCTTCATACTCTACATAAATGACCTCTGTGATCATATTAAGAGCAACTGCGTTCTTTTCGCTGATGATGTAAAGCTATTCAACACCACTGACAATACTGCTATCCTTCAAAAAGACCTTGACTATGTATCAGAATGGTCAAACAAATGGCAATTTCAAATCTCAACAAATAAATGCTCTGTCTTACATATTGGCAAAAAAAAATCAGAAAATAAAATACAAGCTGAATAGTCAAGACCTTGTTGATGATCCAAACTCTGTCAAGGACCTTGGGGTACTCATCTCTAATGATCTAAGTGCTAGAACCCACTGTAACTACATAGCCAAAAAGGCATTAAGTGTTGTTAACCTAATCCTGCGTAGCTTTTTTTCCGGTAATATCACACTACTAACTAGAGCATACAAAACATTTGCTAGACTAATACTTGAATACAGCTCATCAGTCTGGAACCTGCATTACATATCTGATATTAATACAGTTGAAAAAGTCCAGAAATATTTCACAAGACGAGTTCTCCACTCCTTTATTCATTGCAGAATACCTTATACCACCAGACTTAAAATTCTAGACCTAGAAAACCTAGAACTACACTGCCTTCGGTCCGATCTAAGTATAGTATATAAAATTACACATTGCAATGTCCTACCTGTCAATGAATACTTCAGCTTCAACCATAACAATACAAGAGCACACAATAGATACAAACTCAAGGCAAACCACACCAAACTTGATTGCAGGAAATACGACTTCAGCAACAGAGTGGTCAATGTCTGGATTACTCTACCTGACTCTGTGGTTTCTTCCCCAAACCCCCAAAACTTTAACCTTGGACTGTCTACTATTGACCTCACCCCTTTCCTAAGAGGTCTGTAGGGGGTGTGCAGAAGTGCACCAATGTGCCCACCGTCCCTGTCCTATTGTTTCTTTTTTTTTCTTATACGTATCCATTTCATGTATCCATAAATGGGGATCAAATTGCAAAACTAACACGTAAAAGAAGGGTGAATGTCTTGAGATCATGAGGAAGTCCCAGAAAGCCATGGGTGGATGGAGCCATAAAAAGAGAGAAGCAAGAGGTATAAAGAACAAAAAGCAATAAATGAATGCAAGGGTAGAAAGTTACAAGATACATAGTGAATGGTATTGGTGTAAAGTAGATATAATAAGACCTCCTTTTCCCTCTATTTACCTCATTTAATTTCTTTTGTTGTGTGTGTGTGAGAGAGAGAGAGAGGAGGGGGGAGGGAGGGAGAGAGGGAGAGAGAGAGGTTAGATCAGATCTCTTTCTCTTCCACCAATGTCAGCAAGCCACCATCAGTCAAAATTTATATTAGTGGTCCCCGGGATTTAAAATTATGAGTTTGGTGGTCCCTGAGGTCCAAAAGGTTGGCGACCCCTGGCCTAGAAGATCTCTAAAGTCCCTTCCAGCTCTATTCTGATTAATTTTGAGAATTGAGCATGTCAAGGGAAACCTGGAAACTGCATGAGATGGGGATGTATTAATTTAAAAAGCATATGTTGTAAAACAAGAAGCGACATGGTCAAAAATGAATGGATGCAGAGTGAATGCAAATTGAATACAAAGATGACCAATATGAAAAAAGTACATTGAGGTAGTTTGGTCATAGAAAATAAATGAGGATCAAATTGCAAAACTAACACGTAAAAGAAGGGTGAATGTCTTGAGATCATGAGGAAGTCCCAGAAAGCCATGGGTGGATGGAGCCATAAAAAGAGAGAAGCAAGAAGTATAAAGAACAAAAAGCAATAAATGAATGCAAGGGTAGAAAGTTACAAGATACATAGTGAATGGTATTGGTGTAAAGTAGATATAATAAGACCTCCTTTTCCCTCTATTTACCTCATTTAATTTCTTTTGTTCATCTAGGTGTTGCAAAAGTTGCTTAGCCTCAAAGACTGTGGTCAGTAAGATTACACAGTGTCTCTTCTAAGCAGTTGCTGGAATCGGACCAGAATGAATTTTCTGTTTAAAAGTATTTACAGGCCTTTAATCCAGGCCATATATTTTGCAGAGGTCTGTATGATAATTGTACTCTCATGGCGTAAGTCATGCCAAATGAATTTCCATGTTATGGTATGATTTCCTGTACAAAACCTGGGATAAATTTCCATGCAGTTTGTCATGATATGTTATTATCATTAACATGTATTCAGATATCATTGCAAGAAAGCAGATCTTAACAAAGGGAGCTTAAAAATATTGGACTGAATGAGCACAAGTTGTTGCACTGCTGATTTTAGAGCATTGAAATTGTTTGTCTTGCTCAAAGCAAACATGCCTGACATTTCGTTAAATAAAAAAGTGTAATGGGCCCTGAAAAGATTGGGAATAAAACACAAGCTAGTTTGTCTTTGCACTTATTCAAATCAATTGCAGATCATTCTATTGTTATGTATCTTCAGAATGAGAGCCTATTTATATATTTGGGGGAGATCAAATACATGGATATTTTGGCAGCATAAATTTAGAAATCTGCATAAATAGCTCCATCCTTCCTTTGCTCATGACCAATATCAGAAGACATACTGTAGTAGTAATAGGTACAGAATTATCCTGGGAGTAGCATGTGTGTTGCTTTAGCCAACAAGAAAAAAGAAATTTGTATTAGCATAACCCCTCCCAATTAGCCATTGCAGAATAGGCTGAATTACTGAGGAAAGGGTTTATGTATTTATTTTCAAGGTTTCTAGATGGTTATATGACTCTCAGCAGCTTCCAGCATAACATACAATAAGAATATACATTTTAAAATATCATGAGTTGTATCAATAATTATCAACATAAATTTAACTTAATTGTAATAATATCACCATAAAAAGGATAATATAACACCAAGCACTTAATATGATACATTAAGTTTATTCCTCTTAGATTGATTTTTGCTGCTGTTTTTATTCCTTCAAGTCAGTGTGGAATCCTGCTATTAACTGGACAAGTCTCTGCAGATTTTTTGGCTAGACTTTAGTGTCAGGATTCCGGCAGTTACCCTCATTTAAATCATGAGATTCGAGCCAAACTTCCAAAATTTAAAAAGGAGTTATTGAGAGTTAACATGCCAGCACTGCCTGACTCTGAGACACATAATTCATTGTCACCCTTGACCCTGTTCCCCCTGCTTGTATCGTAATTCATATTCTCCAATGTGACACATTCATAGCCAAGAGTCATAAATCATGCTCTCCAGTTAGAATTTTGCACAGGGCTGAAACTTCAGTCACCTAGTTACTATCTGTGAAAACATTTATGGAATGCAGTTTCGGTTTTGCAAGCTGCTGCACTGCTCCCCCCTCCCTTTCTGTTGGCAACTCTAAAAAGACCAGAGAAATATTTTATGAGTTGACATTTAGAAGTGGCTGGCCATTGCCTCCTTCCTAGGGTGGAGAGAGGGTGACTGGCCTAAAGATGATTATACTTGCTGGGGATAGCGTTCTTTTTTCTTTTTCTATTTTCATCTTTCACTTTCTTTTTCCTTTTCTCCACTTCTTATTTTGTTTATATCTCCTAGATTTTGTAATTGTATAATTTTTACTTGTATAGTATAATTATAATCCATAATAAAATTATTGAAAAAAATATTTATTCAAGTCTTAAATTGTACTGTGACTAGTAACCTAGGTTAATTTAGTTAACTGATTTTCTGCCTATTGTAGGATTGCTAAATGTCTAGGAATTTTGCCAGAAATGAAAAACTTGCTCCTTTCTTTTGTTGACAGAAAATGGATTGTGAAAAAAAAGCAAGTTAAAAAAAACCCATTTCAAATAGACATACAAATGGAAGTTAGGAAAACTACATCAGGTTTCTGATATAAATGATGCAGTCATTGTTCTTTATATAGGTTTGCTTCTATTATTGTTAGAGAATATGAATCTTTATGATGCTCCTGTCATTTCAGGAATAAGGCTGTGCAATACTGAAAAAATAATGTAGAAGTGCTTCAAATGTTCTTAAAACATAACACATCTTTGCTGTTCCATAAATCATCCTTTTGTTTTATCAATGTAGTGACTGAAGTTAATATGACTTTTAAAGCAAACACAACTTTAAGAGTTAATACAACTCTTAAAGCATACACAATATTTTACAATAGGTTACAATGAAGTAGCAGGGACACACTATATTTGCATGAAGTCAGAAGCACTTCTTTCAAATAATTTTTGAACTTCTTTTTAGTTACACTGGATATTCATCTCACATTCCGGAAAATGTGGCAACTCTACCTCAATAAATAAACAATTCTTATTAGGATGCATACTCTGCATAACCATGACAGGATCAGAATAAATAGCCATTTGTTTTAAAAAGATGGAATGGTGATTATTATTTTTTTCTTTCTTCAATAGGAACAAGGATTAATCTACATTTTAAAATATGTCCTTAAGCTGAAAATAAATAGAGTAGAATCTTGAGTTTTAGTACGCTCAACAATCTATGAAGAAGATGACTCATGGAAGTATAACTACAGAAGTGTGCAACATGTTCTAATTTTATTTGCAAAGAGAACTAAAGCACTTGAAGTGACTTATTTAACATTATACCAGATTTGGCCAAGACAGTCATTCCATTTCCATCTGACTTCCTTTCAGGGTACTGTATAAAGTTCCCACACCAGATTTCAGTTCAAGCTCAAAGGTTGATCTATTACAGGAAATATTTCTGACTTTATGAGCTTATCGGTTTATTATTTTTGTTTTTAAACCAAATTGTATTTAGAGTCATTTCAAATCAGCATGTATAATGCAAACTTAAAGAGGAGGATATTATTCAGCATAGTCAGAATTAATCATATCCTAATTCTTTACTGGGCTTCATCTACCTTGGTCTTACAGATTTCAAAACTATTGGATTTTTTCTCCTTAAATCTTGCCAACTATCCTCAGGGAAGAAAAGCCCCAATGCATACAATGGCCCTAAAATAACAAATTAATCAGCACCTGATTTCTTGTCTTTCAGAGTTGCCTTAAGGTGAAGAAAACCTGAACTGCAGAAGATCATGTTTCTATTAAAAGAGGCCTATATGAAGCACATTCACAATACATTTGCTAAGTAAGCATCCATTCAATTAAGTTGATTTAGCAGAAGCAAGGAGGGTCTTTTGGTGGAGATGGGAAGCTACTCTATTGTACTGTATTCACATTATTAGGCTCACCTCTAAGAACTTGCAGCAAACAATTGCTCATTAGTGGATTAGTAGTAATTACTAGCAGCAGTCATTTTCCTCAAACAGTAATGGACCAATTTGCTGCTGTAATTGGACCCTACTGTTGTGGCTCTCTGGCCCTAAAGCTGTGGATTTCAGAATCTGCACCTTGTGCTTTCCATTTGGTAAAGTATGTCCAGTAATGCTTGAAAAACACATGTCATCAAACTGCACCCCCCCCCAAATGTGCAGTCACACCTCATGCTTATTAAAAATAATATAGATGCAGATTCAATTGCTACATTGGATTACCTGTTGGAATATAGTGTAGCTAAGTAAACATTTACAAGATTATGAATCACAGCTATATATGCCTTTAGTAAGCTTCTAGAAATGACACACACACACACAAAGGAGTAATTAAACCTGAGTGGATATAACAGTAAATTAATAGGATGAATTCTCAAGGAATGTATGAAGTTCTGTGACATAGATGTACAGGCAAGGGCATAAGGAATTGGGGCGGGGGAAGAGTTAGCAATCCTTTTAAAAAGGTGCAGGAACAGCTTCAAATCAAATGAGTTCTTTGAAGTTATTTACTTTTGTGAAATGTCTGCAATCTTCCTCAGTAAGCTATTTGCTGGACAGTTAAAAAAACAGAATTGGAGAGGGGATGGATCTATTCAGCTTGGAATCCAGCTTAACATTTCCAAAACATGAAACTCTGTGTAGATCGGTATTTATGGAAGAATGTAGCCAACCTCCATCATTTCTGTTAAAATTGCTAAGGGATGCTCAGTCCCTTCTAACAGACAGGGAGGACGCTCCCTTTGGAAGCCACAACACTCCCTTGTAAACTTAGAATCATCTTAAAATCCAAACTGCAAATGTCGCTCCCCTGGAACAGTTTTGGTGGGCTGGGAATGCTTTTAAAGGATTTGGCAAGTCCTGGTAATCAGTTGATTGCAAAACCTGATAATCTGTTTCCTCATTTTAAAAATGTTGTGGCTTAAAGTCCTCCTTCCTTTGAGATCTAAACTCTCAGGTAGGCTCACCCTATTTACTGCTGGTTCAGGCTTCTATTTGTCAGTTGGGCTGGTGCCCAATTTTTTATATCCTGTTTTTACCTCTCTGGTTCTGTCTTTCTGCCCATTTTTTATCTTTGATTCTCATTCTGTGTTGTTGCAGGATTTGAGACCATGTGAATAGTGTGGGTTTGTATGTGTGTGTATGTGTAAATACCGATCTACACACAGTTTCATGTTTTGTAAATGTTATGCTGGATTCCAAGCTGAATATGTGTGTGTGTGTGTGTACACTTTCTACATTTCTGTAATCTTGGAGCCTTCCTGCTTTGAGTGATTGTGCTTGTGACACGCACACCTGCATCTGACTGAACACAAGAGCCTCAAGAGCGTACAGCTGGAAGGAATTGAGAAACCTACAAACAACCAACAAATTTAGGCCCCTGGCTCAGAACAGGAATTGAAATTAGAGCCTGTTGGACACATGACTGTCTATCTTTTGCTTAAACATATCCAGTGAAGGAAAGCTGACTACCTTCCTAGTAATTGGTTTTACTATCAAACTGTTCCTATGGTAGGTAGCTGGCAGACTTTTCTGTAAGAACAATCACATCTCTACTTAATAAATGTTGGAAATAAGATACTCGTTTTCTACCATCCTGTAAAGGTTGACTCTATATCAATAATGATCCTCTTTTCCTGCATATCCATGTATGAGTGTAGTCCAGAAATACGGGACTATATGTGCTGAATTTTATGTATTGGGTTGATGTATTCCCATACATACCGTAGTATGTAGATAATAAATATTATACCTACACCCAGCTTAGAATGAATAGTTCTTATTGTGGGTGGAAGAGAACTAAGACTTTATTTCTGAATCATGTGCTACCTTGACTTTTCCCAAAAGCTAGTGATTGCTTATTTAGAAACTTAGGTGATACATTTCCCTAAAACTGATGATATATTTAAGAGCATGAAATGTGACTTGAGTATAGACATTTAAAAATATGGAATTAATAAGTCCTACACCCAAATCTTTTAAATCCTTTTGAACAAATGAAATAATATTGATAGTTATGCTTTATTTTCTTAAAACTGAATTTTTCAGTCTTCCATTCTAGCAACCTCTCATTTTTTTCTTCTTTAAAGAGAGTTTTTAAAGTGTCCTGTATATAAGTCAACTGCTGTTCCTTGAAATTTCTGTCAGATCTAATAACTGAGAGTAATTATCTTTGTCAGCATTGTGAAAAGAGATTGATGTTAATCACCTCAGATTTATATAAAACTCTTAGAAGGGGAATTTTAAAATTGCTTATGAAATAATGCAGGAATGGCAAATTAACCTTTCATTTTCCTGTTTAAGATTTTGTTACTGTCTTTTTTCTAATTGGCATCTATAATACCAATTGGTTGTTAAAATCCCTAGAATTTAGATTCACATTGTTGGACAGACAGGAAATATTATTCTATCACAGCATAAAAATAAATAAAGCAAAATGTTGGGTGCATGAATCTGTCAAGCTTCAATTTCTCAGTTTTTCCCTACATATCCTAGCAGCATGAGATAGGATCTATAATTTATGCTGACTGCTAAAGAGATAGTAATAAAAATGAAGACTTTTTAACAGTTGAGAGAAACATCTCTGCCAAATTTCAGAACATTTGTACGATTTTTATACAGTAAAATTCTGAGTCCCTAGTTATTGCTCTGCATTTTGTTTTCAGTATTGCATTTTTTTTAACCTGCATTGCTTTTTATAATTGTCATGCAATGTTTTTAGCCATTTGGATTAGATTATAATGGTTAGTGGCAATGTCAAAATAGAGTTCTGGATTAAACATGTAAAAGGACAATATAATAAAATAGACAATTGGTATAATGCATTTAATAGATAAAAATGGACCAGACAATGAGATTTAATCTATTTCAGCAAATAATTTCCAGTCACTGTGATAAGGTTCAGAACCTCTTCTTCCCCAACAATTAAGAAAACTTTCCTTCACATATTGCTACTGTACATTAAAAGTACAACAGAAAGCTCTTGATTGGCATCTGTCTTTTGGCAAAATTTCAAGCACCTGACATCATTTATACAGTCTCACCTGAGCCAAGTATCTGATCAGAATACAGGAACACAATATCTCATGAAGCAGCTTCAGCTTCAAAATATCCTGTTCGTAGAGATAATCATAATACACATTCCTGACATTGGACAAATAAATTGTAGTAGATCTCTAAACTGTATGTTTGACAACTGACATTTATTTTAATAAAGCCTTGTGACTCATGAATTCTGCATTATAGAAGATGCTATTTTTTTGGCAGTGCAACAATAAGGCAATTATTGATGTGTAGCTTCCCTTCCTTTTTTCACAGGTGGGCGGATTTCTTAAAAATTGCATCCAGATTGTAGAGCGCTTCATGTTTGTTTGGATAGAAGGTAAGTCAGCCAATGAAGAAAGAAGTGGGCAAAGGACTATTGGGCGTTGACATATCTTTTCTGTGTTTGTCTTCTGAAAACTAGTGTTTTTAAGTACAAAATTCTATATAGACTATGTTGAAAAGGAATTTGGCCAACAGCTCAAGAATGGCAGGGGCATTTGGTAGATATTTCTGTATTTTACCACCCAACTGAATCATAAAAAGGAAGATTGATGTGGGCACAGAGCTCCCCCTTCCGGAATAATTTCATTGATAAGATAAACTAATCTAAGGCCCCGTTTTTTAAAATTAATGATTGAAGCACTCAGGGCTTCTAGCAGCCATTGTTTTAATGAATGTGTTATCTTTAAAGTTTTAAAAACTAGTATTTTAACTATGATTTCAGCATATTTCAAGGACAAGGCAGTGGAGTGAAGGATGAGTTTGGATGGGGCATTGATATAACCTCCTCCCCTTTTTTCTTATGGAACTATTTATTGATGATCAATGGCCAGCAAAATTACAAAGACACAAAGGACAGTAAACCATGTTTGCTGTAAGCCTGAGGCCATCTCATTCCCAACATAGCTGATCTTCTGCCTGAGTTCCAGGACAGCCAAGAAATGGAGTCATATCGGGATAGAACAGGTCACTTTGGCCTCATATCTCTTTGTACAGACAAAGAAATCCCAATAAGCTCCATGTGGTGAAACTGGGGGAAATTCAATTTAGGATTTGAAAAAAAGGAAAATGGCTTTTCATGAATAAATATTTCTGTTTCTGCTGAACAATATTAAGAATGAAAGAAACTTGTTATCTTTTATATATCAAAATTCAGATCTTACCACGAAGAAATATAATGTTACTTGTCTGGCAATTAATTATCCTCTACAATTAATGTAAGATCAAGACTCACATTTTAAGGAGGAGGGCAAGATTATTAATAGAAACCCATTTATTGGGTAAATTTAAATAATAGTGCAGTTTTCTTTTACTAAAATCAGAATATTATGATACTAACAAATAGTGATTCTTTTTGGATATAGGATTAGTGTTTTGTAGTGATTATAGAGCCATTTATATAAATGTAAATCATTATGAAGATACCTTTCTTGTGAGCATATTATAGTGTTATTTTTTAATTCAAAAACAATTTGTAATTATCAGATTGTTCAATAAGAAATTCCATATTCCCATAATGAGAGGGTGGGGAGAAATTGTGTATTTTGCATGAATTGTAGAATGCAAGAAAATGTATGCTTCAATATGTTAAACTTTCAGGTACAATTTAGATATACTGTATTTAGAAATAAAATTATATAATATGTCAAGAGAATTAAATTACAGAAAACAAGTTAGAGTGCCTGTTATGGAAAGTCCTTAAACACTGAGTATATTTCTAGTTGGATGGTTCCTCATACAATGAATCCAGAGCCACAATTCAGCTTTTACTATTACTTCTTATTTTTTAAGGTAAAATAGATTAAAGTAGATCAATCAACGTATCATGCAAATAAACACAAACACATTCCACACTCTTTATACAAATGATAATCTTAAACATTAAAAATTGTCTGTCCATAGTTTAAGTTATTGGGCTGGAAGTTGATACCATGTCTATTCTTTATGCATATATAAAATAGAACAAATCCATACATAGGTAAATGAATTCATTCATGAGCTCTTTAATATCTTCATTTTTAAAAATAATCAGTGTAGTTATCCACACACTGTTAATTTCAGGGAGGAAGATATTTTTATGATATTTCATAATTTCAGTATTAACGTTCCCTATTTTTCAGAAAATTCTCGTCTGGTAAAAATAGAAGAAGCCCTTTAATACTTCTTCTGTAGTAGTTGAAAACCTATTTAGTTAAAATAGTTGAAAAGATTGAAATCTTACCATAAACACTGTAATGTTTCTTTAACATTCTGCAAATGAAGTGCGATTTTTAGGAGAAGTTAGGTGAAAGCTTAGTTGGGAAGCACCTTCTCATTCCTTCTTGTTGTATTGTTGCATTTAGATCTTTATTCTTTCCTTCCTAATCCAATCTTTCCTGGATCCCAGATCCATTCATGTGTTATTTCCAGCAATTTGTACTGTATAGTCCGAACTCATTATGTAGATGTATTCAAGCTTCAAGCATTGTTCAGAAGCAAATGAGCCCATGGCGCTGCAAATGTCTATTGAATTAATTTCACATTTCTAATGATTTAGAGGAAACAAATGGATTTATTTTGTAATTCACATTTTGCATTGCTTTTCTTGTGGATATCTTGCTGGCGCAGTTTAAAGCTAAATATAAGAAACACTTTTCCTAACTTCATAACTCTGCTCAAATATCATTTTATACTTATCTTATGTTAACTTCTGCTGACTGCCTGTTACCAGCAGTTCGGAAGGTCAAATCTCACCGGCTCAGGGTTGGCTCAGCCTTTCATCCTTCAGAGGTTGGTAAAATGAGGACCCAGATTGTTGGGGGCAATATGCTGACTCTGTAAACTGCTTAGAGAGATAAAGCACTGTGAAGTGGTACATTAAGTGCTATTGCTATTGCTAATTGAATTCCCAATTCCTCTAAATGCTTCCAGTCTTAAAAGTCTAAAACTGAAAAAGACAGAAGGATAGTTCTCTTTTTTTGACTGTAAAGACCATACTTTGGCCAAATGCTTGGAAGAATTTTGTGCATTTGTGGCTGTAGGAAAATAAGACTGTGGCCAGACGTGCCGGGGTTTTTTAATATGTACATCAGAATACTGGGAAATAAATGCCTTCATTGTTTCTAATGGTCATACTGTTCTATGGATCTTAGTTGGGGATAGGGATTTACACATTACAAATAATATTTCCCCTAATTGTTAATTTTGAAAATGTTTATAGATGCCTTATGTGGACTACAATACTTTTCCTGCCTATTATAATGATGTTTTTTTTTGACAATCCTTTTGTTGAATCCTTGACACTGAATGAGACAGAACTGGATGAGTCAGATTTTCCATCCTTTTAACTACGTTACATAGAGTCAATTCCTTGGTTTGCTAAGTGGGTGGGTGGAGCTTTTTGCCCCTAAAGCCAATGGTCATTTCTTGATAAGTGATAATGCTAATAATCTCCAGGTCCTTTTTCCTTTGAAGTCAATGGCTGGCTTTTTGAACTGCTGTCAGTTTTAGAGGATTAGATACATGTTTAGGGCTGAGGATTAGATACATGTTTAGGCTGGGTGAACTCATGAATGAAAATATTTTGCTTGGCAGTTTAGAAAATGTGGTTTAGCCCCCATCCCCACTCCCTCCCTACCCTCCATAGCTAAGTGCTGAACCCCTTTGGCAAGCACCTGCTTTCCACCATTGTCTTTTTGGGAGGTCTTTTCCTTTAGAATAAACAATGGAAATTCTAATATTGCTATAAAAGGGACTTGGGCTTCTTTATTTATATTTGCTTTGTTGTCTTATACTGATGATTGGATCTTGGTATGCAGATCTAGCACACAGTTTCTCAAATGGCGTCAGAATTATTATATGGACCTTTTAGATGTTTACATACTGACAGAAAGCAATTCAATTATTCTTGCAAAGGATAATTATATCAGAATCATTGTAAGCAAAAAATATAGAAGATGCCAAGACCATTTCTCATGACCCATTAAAATGTAATTGGAAAAACATAATTTTGTTTTTATTTGAGGTGTCTTTTGGTGAACTCTGGATCAAAATATATCATTAATTCTAAATCTGGCAAACCAGGTTGCTGTCATCCCCAAAAGTTCGTGAGCAATACAAAAGTTCAAGAATTGCATATGCTTAAGAATTGCAAATCATAATTTGCTACTGAGTGAAAAAACAACAACTTTTCATGTCAAGAGTGGTCAACATGGAGCAAAAGAAATAGAATAAAACAAATCAAGGTTTCAGATGAAGTTTGGAAAGATTTTTATGAATTTAAAATATTTTCCTGTGTGCAGGATCTAATACTAAGGCATATTCATATTGATTGCTTTGCAGCCTCTAGAATAAAAAATGTTTGTTTAATATTTTTTGCATTTCATATCTAAACTTACTCTATAGCATGTAAGAAGCTTAAATTGGCAAGAATTGAATCCTTGCCAATAGAAAGCAGAAAAATAGCACTATGAAGACTGACTTATATCAAAATACAGTTATCAAGTGAAGAATCAAAACATTGCTCAAAAACACAGTGCCACAATGAAGCCTTTTGAATTTTGACATAACTTCCTCAACTACATTGGCTTACAACTTAATTTTTTTGGTGCATTGCAGTTTTAAAAGCTGGTATGATTTTTAGCTTTAATAGTCCTTGATTCTATCTATTTTATTATGATGAACACATTAAGTTGGACTCAAGAAATACACCCAGAAACAATTTTGCTACATTATTTTGAACAAAGATTTTTTTTTTCTTGTTACGCCAACATGGTAGATTAGATTCCTTGTTTGATTGCTTTTAAATATGTAGCTATCATTTTAAGAATATGCCTGTTTTTTTTCTTGTGTATTATGGGTAAGGCACCAGGCTAGAAAGCAGAAGACCATGAGTTCATCTCACTTTAGCCATGAAAGCCAGGTGGGTGACTTTGGGCCAGTCACTCTCCCTCAGCCAAACCCACCTTACAGGATTGCTGTTGTGGGGAAAATAGGAGGAAGAAAGTGTGTTGGATATGCTCACTGCCTTGAGTTGTTTGTAAAAATAAAGGTGGGGAGATAAATAAATGAATAAATATAATTACTGTGATTTTGATGGTGGTATTTGGGCTGTGTATCTAAATTCTTACTGTTAAGACATTAAACAGGAGATTCTATTGGATTGTGTGGTGAAAATTAATATCCTTCCACTTATGGCTACTATTTGGTTGGGAAGAGATTGCATTATTTGCATAGGAAAAATAATTAACCCTCCCCTCTGCACAAAAGCCCAGTCGGAATTGATTAATTTCAGAGTTAACAAATGTAAAATGATGCACATTGGGGCAATAATAGTAATAATATTTTTTTTAGCAGTGCTTGCCCCAAATTTAGCAGTGCTTCTTTGTCCTTGGGGGTCTGAGCCCATAGGGTCTGCACAGATGGTGACTGATCATAATCAATATAAATGTTTTCAATGTTCAGTGAAAATGTTGACTTCATGCAAGACTGTTTTGGAGTGTATTGCAAAAATACTGGAGAGAATAATGCTAGTAAAGGGCAGTGGTTTTGATGTCAGTAGCTAAACATTATACTTCTGAACACCAATGATAAGGACACAATGACAAGTGTGTTAGACATCTAGTTGGCCATTGCAGGAACAGCATGCTTGAACTAAGCAGGGCAAAAATTTTCCTCTTTTGTTATCTCTTCTTTCTATTGCTCTTATCAGCTGGATTTAAGACCCTATGTTCTCATCACAGAAGCCATTGGAACTGTATGCTATGGGGGCAATGGTGATATCTGGCTACCTAGGTAGATTTCCACCTTAGCTAGAAATTATGAGAATACAGAAACATTAACTAGAGGATCCCGAAGTTTTTCTCTTGTGCTTTTTCCATTCATGCTGTGCGTTTTTAGATTATAAACCTGAGGAGACGCACTATGTTGATTGTACTTTTCTGTAAGTAACTGTGCAAACTTAAATTTTTGTTTTAATAAGCAAACAAATCTCAGGAGATGGGTAGTGGATCTAAGAATTGTTTATCCAATATCAGGGTTTTTTCCTTAGTTAAACACATCATTATGAATATAATCCTCACCACGAATAATTTCCTTGATCATCCTTTTTCACAGCTAGTATTCCCTATTGATCATATTAGTTTTGTTAGGGATGGTGAATATAAGTGCTTTCCTTTTAATTATGTGAGCCAAAAGGGGGCAAATGCCCATTAAGGAATGGTGCCATACAATTATAGCCTTTCATAAATATCCTAATGAACCAATTTTCCTGGTAAAAAGTCCTAATAGTAATAAATATTATTAAATTTTTGCTTATACATGCTATGACTTACTTCCATCACAAACAGCTATGAGTGGTTTTATTTGCTTTCATTGCTTGCCATATTATTCTAATTTATGGTGTGTGCATTTACTAGCTTAGCTCCTGACAGCAGTATATCAGTTCATTGCAACCAGCCACTATCAGAGAATGGACTGACCAAGCAATATCATAATTGCTAGCACATGTGAGAAACTGCCATAAGAATAATCAACCTGAGCCTTGAGGTAAGCTCTGCTTCATTTGTCTGAATATTTCCTAATGGCAGAGAAAATTCAGGCATGCATGCTAACATAACATTTCATAGGCTGAAACGTTTATTTGCCCATCTTCGTACATCCTAAGTACATAAACAACTGCAGGCATGGCTTAAACGACAACTGCTCTTTTAGCTTTAGATTTAAAATAGATTCTCAAATATGGAACAGCTTGCTTCTTAAGACAGTGCAAAGGGTTTACAAAGAACTCTGGATACGCATGGTGTAGTCTGAAACTTTTTGATGCGTGTTCAGCAATCTCTCAATCAATCATGCTGGGAAATCTATTGTTTCCAAGATGGATATTTTTGAGATCTGTAACGGAATATTCTGGAAGGCTGAAGTGCTCTGGTAGTATTTTGTCCTTGTTTTGATATCAAACTTATTTCTTTTGTGCAAAGTTTGACCTGTCTAGAAACCAGAGGGGTATGGCTGGCAGATGATGGCATGTGTCACTTTAGGAGAAGAACTCATTTAGAGGAAGAGAAAGACCCTGCATTCTCAAAGAAAAGCTTTTCCTATAACAGCAGCAGGGCAAAATAAACGTGCCGGGCCTATGTAAAATTTGTGGAAATATATCACCTTTATGCTTAAATTATATTTCATTCAATCTAAATTATTTCTTTTTTATGTATAAGAAGCAGCAAATTGTATAGGGTTGTTCCTTTGGCATGACTGCTTTTATTTTGCAGCTGTTACTCATTATGGCTGCCCCAACCTGTTACAAGTGATCTTCACAGAATAATTAGTGTGATGTGTTTAATTAAGGGGAAAAACACCCCTGATATTGGGTAAGCTTCAACTCAATAAGAGTTGAAACCAGCAACTCTTTCACTAAGTGATAAGGTCCCAGAGTGTTGTCGGGCTCCGAGTTCACCCAGAGCCTGTCAGCTCCGAATATGCCTTGCAGCAAGTCAGCTGGCCATGTCACCTTATCTCTGCTGCTGCTGGATTAGAGTATTTGTTGTTTGATGCTATATTGAATAAACCATCATTGTCCTAAAGAGGAGCTGGAGTTTGGATTCATTTAAAAACAAATCTTCAATACTCAAGGACTGGCTGAGAGAAGGTTAGAGTTGGGGCTGCTGGAACTGGCTCTTTATTGATGTGGTGCATATTGTTAAAGGGGGTTGGGGCACATATAGGTGGTAATTAGGACTTAGGTTAAAACATGGTGAAGGTGGCACCAGGTGGGGATCAGTGAGGGTCAGAATAGGGTAGGGATGTAGACCTGCTATAACTTCCCATTATGTTGGCAGCTGAATTTCAAAGCTGACACCAACACCTCTTTTTCCCTGAAGGTCTGTGATCAGTGTTGGATAATCATAAGCATTATTCTGCTAGTGAAATTAAAGATGTTGTACAATAGTTTCCATGCTCTATTTTTTGGTATTCGAATGTAGATTGACTTCTTCCAATCAGTGGGCTACTGTGTTGTTTTCTGGATTTACTGTGTAGCTTGGTTAGAACTTTGACTGATTCTTCTTCTGTTGGTCACCATATTTCAGTAGGTATTGCATCAGTTCCTGTAGCCTTCTGATTTGATAATGATTGGAGTGGTGATCTAACTTCATCCTCTAGTACTACAGGTTCTTGTAAGTAAGAAATATCGCATAAGATAACATGGATGTTGACATCTCTACTGAAGGATATATCAGTAGATTCTTTCCTTTATTTGATCTTCTTTGAACTGGTTACTATTTGTCCAAGGTGACCTTTAGCTACTCAAAAAACGTCTAGACAATGGAGAGAAGGACCTATACATTGACTACCATGCTGATTGTATCAAAAGTAAGTCACACAACCCACAACTCGGCATCCAACCCTACTTCATCCAATCCACCATCATCCAAAACTAGGCATGCATGTCCCTAACTACCTCAATTCCAACTACAACTGGCCTTAAATGTAAGCAACTCAATGCAAGAAGCCTTGTAAATAAAATACCTGAATTTCTCCTCTTACTAAATATGGCTAAATTCAACATCATATTTGTCTGTGAAACATGGCTCAAAGCATCTTTCCCTGACTCCATTACCACAGTAAGAGACTATCATATTTACCGATCAGATTGTGAAATCCGTAGAGGAAGTGGCATTGCTATCTTCTATAAAAAGTCCCTACATCTAAAAAACATCCAAGTTACCCAGGAGCTTGCTCTTCCTGAGACCATCGTCTGTGAACTGTCCTTAAATATCACATTTCAATTCTTACTATGTTACAGAGCCCCTGATTATGATATTGAACATGTAAACAAGTTAAATTCACTACTACCATGGGCAACATCCTGCCCACACGCTTTTATCTTTCTTGGTGACTTCAATCTACCTCATATTAACTGGACCCTAAATGAATGTACAACTGAACCCATACATGCAACTTTCTACAATGCTGTAACAAATCTGGGACTGGAACAACTAGTAACCAACAATACTAGATTTAACAACTGCTTCAATCTCATCTTCTGCAATAGTTTGAATTCAATTTACGGAATACAAATTAAAGAACCCTTTTCCAACAGTGACCACAGCATGATTGACTTTTGTCTCAACATACATCTTCACAAAAATCATCATAACGATGGGATCTCCAATTATAACTTCAAAAAAGGCAACTATGATCTTATAGACAATGATCTCTCATCTCTTGATTGGCAATCTCTATTCACTGGATGCAATACTGTTGAAGACCATTACAACATATTTTTACTTGAAGTCAAAAGAGTCATCAAACTATATGTACCAATAACAACTCCCAAAACAGAACAAAAACCCAAATTACCCATAACAATAAGGAAGCTTCAATCCAAAAAGAAATCCCTTTGGCGGAAAAACAAATCTGGTCACGTTGCCAACTTCAAAAGCCGATACAAAAATTTATGCCACTAGATAAAGACTGAATGCACCAATTATCACATTAAACAAGAGGAAAACCTTCTATGCACCAATTCCATCTGCGCTTTCTACAATTTTGTAAAAAACAAATTAAAAGACTCAAGGTCCATCCCACCCCTGAAAGGACCTAATGGTAAAGACTGCAATGATGATACCGTTAAAGCAAACCTCTTTAACACATTCTTTGGCTCAGTATTTGTAAACAGCAATGGATCATGCCCAGTATTTCCTAGTCGAACTACAGACAACTACAATGTTCTAATACATATTGATTTTACAGAAGACAATGTTGAAAAAGTACTACACAACCTAAAACCATCTTCATCTACTGGACCGGATGGAATATGTGCCTACTTCTTAAAAAATCTATCCACTGCCATAGCCGAACCTTTAAGCATAATCTTTGAAAAATCTTTCAGGTCCAGCTCCTTGCTAAATCTATGGTCACAAGCCATGGTCATTCCCATCTTCAAAAAGGGAGACCCCAGCCTAGTTGAAAATTACAGAACAATCTCTTTATGCTGCATTACCTGTAAAGTCATGGAATCAATTATTAACCAATCCATTATCCTCCACTTAGAGACAAACAACCTACTCTCTAATAAACAATTTGGTTTCAGAAAAAAAACTATCCTGTAATCTGCAACTCTTACACTACAAAAACATATGGACTACACAATTCGATCAGGGCAAAGCAATAGACACAATTTACATAGACTTCTGTAAAGCCTTTGATTCAGTGGTACATGACAAACTACTCCTAAAACTAAAATCTTATGGTAGCTCTGGACACCTGCATAACTGGATAGAAGCATTCCTGTCAAACAGACAACAAATGGTCAAAATTGGGAGCGTCCTATCAAATCCTGTACCTGTCAACAGTGGTGTCCCCCAAGGCAGTGTTCTAGGACCAATTCTCTTCATACTCTACATAAATGACCTCTGTGATCATATTAAGAGCAACTGCGTTCTTTTAGCTGATGATGTAAAGCTATTCAACACCACTGACAATACTGCTATCCTTCAAAAAGACCTTGACTATGTATCAGAATGGCCAAACAAATGGCAATTTCAAATCTCAACAAATAAATGCTCTGTCTTACATATTGGCAAAAAAAATCAGAAAATAAAATACAAGCTGAATAGTCAAGACCTTGTTGATGATCCAAACTCTGTCAAGGACCTTGGGGTACTCATCTCTAATGATCTAAGTGCTAGAACCCACTGTAACTACATAGCCAAAAAGGCATTAAGTGTTGTTAACCTAATCCTCGTAGCTTTTTCGGTAATATCACACTACTAACTAGAGCATACAAAACATTTGCTAGACTAATACTTAAATACAGCTCATCTGGCTGGAACCTGCATTACATATCTGATATTAATACAGTTGAGAAAGTCCAGAAATATTTCACAAGAAGAGTTCTCTACTCCTCTACTCGTTGCAGAATACCTTATGCCACCAGATTTGAAATTTTAGACCTAGAAAACCTAGAACTACACCACCTTCAGTCCGATCTAAGTATAGTACATAAAATTATATATTGCAATGTCCTACCTGTCAATGAATACTTCAGCTTCAACCATAACAATACAAGAGCACACAATAGATACAAACTCAAGGTAAACCGCACCAAACTTGATTGCAGGAAATACGACTTCAGCAACAGAGTGGTCAATGTCTGGATTACTCTACCTGACTCTGTGGTTTCTTCCCCAAACCCCCAAAACTTTAACCTTAGACTGTCTACTATTGACCTCACCCCTTTCCTAAGAGGTCTGGAGGGGGTGTGCAGAAGTGCACCAACGTGCCCACCGTCCCTGTCCTATTGTTTCTTTTTTTTCTTATACGTATCCATTTCATGTATCCATAACCATGTTTATACTTATACCTGTTATCTAATAATCGCTTGACAAAATAAATAAATAAATAAATAAATAAATAAATAAATAAATAAATGTTGATTGCACTTAAAGAACTGGTTTAAAGTCCAAGATGAGTTTTGTCCGAAAGGTGCTGTTTCAGACCTGGATGACTGAGAATCTCCATAGACAAGAGGTGTTTTGGTAACCATTCTTTGATAATATTTTCCTTCTGCAAACTATTGTTAATATTGTTAATTTGATTGGGTTGGATTAGTCCAAATTAGTTGAAATGGGATACAGAAACTCCCTTCTTGTTTCTGAGGTAATGAGAGAAAACTGAAAGTAAAGCACAGGAATCTAAGCATTATGATCTCTGTATAAACAATTAACATGCAAACAGAACTTGTGAACCATCCTCCTTTTTTCTATCTAAGGGTCAAAGTAATGTTCCATTAGTATAAGATAACCCCTTCGTTCTTTTCCTTAACCCTATAGCAAATGCATGGCATCACACATCATGGGATAAGTTGGGGAGAATTATATCTTCCTCAGCAACTGATTTGTTCCAAGAATGTCTGTCTCTTTCCAATGCCAAAAGTAAAAGAAGGAAAAAAACACTACACTTGAAATACTAGGTCCAATTCTGGACACAAGATACAAAATGATGTTGAGACCCCAGAAACAATACACAGAAGAGCAACAAGAATGCTAAGAGGTTTAGAGGCTATACAGTATAATAAACAACTGAAGAAACTAGGTATGTCTAGTATAACGAAGAAGATTTAGGGATGATATGATAGTTATCTTCCAAGACTTGAAGGGCTGTTACAGAGAAGAGGTGGTTGACTTATTCTTCAAAGCACCTGCAGACAGAACAAGAAATAATGGGTGGAAGTTTATTTCAGAGAGATCCAACCTAGAACTAAGAAATGTCCTGACAATGTGAACAATTAATTAGTGAAATAGCTTATTTCTGGAAGTTGTGGGTGGACAGCTATTTGTCTGGAATGATATAGGATCTATTGCCATGGGCAGGGGATTGGACTAAAAGATCTTCAAGGTTCCTTCCAGCCCTATTATTCTATGTTCTGTGCAAAGATTTTTTCCTGTGTAAAGACAGACCAAAGGGTCATTTCTGCCTGCATTGGCATAATCCATCTGGATTTCCAATCCATAATCAACTGGCCAGCTTGACTATTTAAAAAAGAAAATGTACCTATACATGCTGTTTTTGTGTAGTGGGAAGTCTATATAAGGGAAAAGCCAGCAACACCACATCAGCAGATTACATAAAATATATAATTTGAAAGGTGACGACCTATCTCATATTATCATGGCTTGTCCTAGAGAACTACATGCTAAAGGACTAAAATTACCAGCATCACTCATCCTTGGCTTTGTTGGCTAGAAATTCAACAATATCAGGCTGGCTACTCATTGTTTTAGCAAAGTAAGTTTGAGTTGTGGGGTCTAATGATCCAACAAGCAGACAAGGCATTTAAAAATATTGAAAGTCCTTTATGGCTTTTCTAAAAGAAAAGCAGGTGGGAAAAAAGATAAAAAATAGCTGCACTTTTTTGTATTTATTCAGCCCTTCCTAGGGAATTATCTCCCCTGGGTTCATTTTGTTTATTTTCTATTGAGTAAAACTGTTGGCCATTTGCTTTTGCTTTCAGCTAAGCTTATATTTGATTTTGTCTCCAAAGAAGATACAAAACAGGATGGATCCTAAAGCAAAGAGCTGTTGAAAGAAGATTGACACATGCAACACATAACACAAACAGCCTGCTAATTACTGCATTTCAGGTCAACGTTCAAACTCCAGTCTGTATCATGCACAAGCACAATGTTTTGTCCTGCTGATTATCAATGAACTGAAGGCACAGCCACCGTTTTATTCCTTGCAGTAACTCCAATATCATCTTTTGAATACAACTCTAAGCCATCGTGCTTTCTGCTCAGTGTAATGCAGAGTTAAATAAAATTGATGCAGCTTGCCACCCACAACTTTTTTTGTATTGCCAAACATCACAGAAATTGAGATAGGAGACAACAATATTCCCTTTTGCAAGCACAACAGTTCTTAAAGCAATTTTTTCTAGATGTGATGAAGTCAATAAAAGCCAATACTTATTGTATTTTATATTTTTAGACATAAAATATAAAAATTAAAATGATTGAAATGTATTTGAAATAAATTTTGTGTTGGCATTTGATTTGTCTATTTAAAATGCAGAACTACACTGAGCTGTGCTTTAAAAGCATGGAGTAGAAACATAGAATGATGCTTTATTTCCTACTTGAGAAGGGGTTGGACTAGAACAGGGATGTCAAATTTGCATTGTCATGGCATCGTCACATGACATGGTGATCTTTCCCCCTTTGCTAAACCAGGCATGGGCATGGCCAGTGCGTGATACATCTGGCCCACGGACATGAGTTTGACAGCCCTGGACAAGAAGATCTCCAAGGTCTCTTCCAGCTCTATTTTGATTGATTTGATCCCAATACAAGTTTTAATATTGTCTGTTTTCAATGTATGGAGATTTACATTTATTTATTTATTCTATTTTGACAGCATCCAAGAACATATGTACATGAGCATGACCCAAGCATAAACACTGGCAAAGAGGTTTATTGCCAAATGTGATTATTACAGCACTGATAGTTGTCATCGTTATTTATTTATTTATTTATTTATTTATTTGACTTATATGCCGCCCCCTCTCCCAAGGGACTCGGGGCGGCTCACACTAAAATACAATACAACAATAAATTACTTAAAACTATATTAAACAGGTTATAAGCCGAATAAGCAATTTAAAACCCCCATATTAAAACAAAACCCTAAGAGTCAACATAGCCCAGATTGTAAAAACAGCCAGGTTTTTAACTCATGGCGGAAGGTGCAGAGATCGGGAGCCAACCAGAGCTCCAGCGGAAGAAGATTCCATAAAGCGGGTGCCGCCGCAGAATAGGCCCTCCCCCGGGTTCCCGCCAAGCAACATTGGGTCTCAGATGGGACCCTGAGGAGACCCCGCCTGTGGGCCCATACAGGGCAGTTGGTACTTGATGCTGGGAGGAGTCGTTCTCGTAAGTATCCTGGACCCATGCCATGCAGGACCTTGAATGTTAAAACCAGTTATTCTTCTAAACTATATGATTTAAAAAATTTCTACAGCAGCAAGGCTAGAAATACAACAGTTTGTTTGAATGGATGACTTTCCAGTCAGATAACTATACAAGTGGAATTCAGCAGATGCATGTAAAGTAATTTACACCTTTTGCTTTCCTCTTATGGCACATACAATATAGTCAGAATCCTGAACAACAGAGTTGGAAAAGGCCTTGGAGTCTTCTACTCTGTCTTTTACTTCTACCCCCTATCCAAGCAGAAGACCCTATATTAGTTTCAGAGAAATGTCTGTCCAATCTCCTTGTTCTACCCTTCCAAGATTATTCAACTTCCCTTTTGCAATGGTAACATGTCTGCTAAAATAACACTGTGCTTATCCTAAAATGTAGCTGTTATTAAATTCTCTGAAGAATTAATTAAAGAGTTCAATTAACATTTAGCTGGCTACCTTTTCACTGCTAAAACCTGGATCTTCTGTCTTGTATCTTCGGGACCTCTTTCTCCTCAGGATATCTGCAAGTTGTGTCATCCTCCTTGCATAGCAATTCCTATGTTAATTCTCCTCTGGTGGCCCAAGAGTCACCTTAGAACCTGCATATGTTCAAAACTTACTGTCTACTTACTTTTCTACCTTCTCTCCTTTAATGTCTCCCTTTCTGTAAGTTTCTGCTTTGTGAACCTAAGATATTTCCTCACTTTGCATCTAAATTTAAAAATATATGTCTTTAAATATGATTGAAGCACATTTTATGTTTAACATTTCCCAATTTACTTATTATCCATGCATATAGATCTGCAGTAGGCAATTTTTAGGTCTGGTAAGCCCCTTTATAAACTTGACAAAGAGTTGTGTGTTATGTCATAACATGGCTTCTCTGGAAAGATTTTCCGAAATGGCTGCAATGACTAGGATAACCAGTTAGATAATGCCTATTTTTTAAACATCAAACAAGAAATATTGCTTCCTAATATTTCATTTAGATCTTTGTATTTTGCATCTCTACTTTGTATTTTCTTTATTATTTTTCTGGAAAGGAGAATTAAAGTTACAAAGGAACATTGAACTGCAGTTTCCCACCAGTTTTATTTTGTATGACCCCCCACCAAATCTATGGATGGTATACCAGTTTTTAAAACTGAAAACATCTTGCTTTATATGACCCTACAAATGTTATTGGCTGTTCTTTGAAATTATATCTACTAGGCACAGAGGCCAAGAATAATGTGCTAGAATGTCTTCATTTGCATGCAATATTTTATAAATGAACAGCAGGACATTTTAGCTGGTTTTTTTAACAGCAGGCAAGCTACTTCCTTTATGAAGCCCTTAGAGAGTTGACTTTCCTGAAGTTGTAGAGGGTGGTCTTCAGAAAATGAAGCTGAATTCTGATCTGTGCCAAAACAACCTTTATAATTTCATCCAAAAATCAAGGAACAGGAAGGTCATCACTGACTACAATGATTAATACAGTTAATCCTAAATAGATGCATGTGAAGTTAACTGGCTTTTTCCTTGGAAGTGCCTTCCAGGAATGCTTAAAAATGAAATATAGCCTTTTTTACACAGTCCTTTACATTTCTCCTTAGAAGAAGATCCCATCGAGTTTATGAGGTTACTACTGGATAAATTGATAGAGAATTGCAGGTTTTTTAAAAAGAAAAATATGGACTGTTACACTATAACCCAAAGCATAGGCTATCTGGGAAATCATGTCAAATAAAATCAAGCTGAATAGCATTTAAATTCTAATCTTGCTGTTTCCATTTTTCTTGAAAAATAACATATTAATGATTGCCATGTTATGTAAAATTGATTTAAAATATTCATTTCTTTAAATACATTACACACTATGTTCATGATATAGTTACATTCACCTGTAATGGTATTAGGAAAGAAAAACATTTATTAAATATGAGTGATATGTAACTGCAGTTCCTTAAGAGGAAATGGTTAAGGGTTTAACCATATTTCAATTGTTGAAGATTTTGATTCCATTTTTCTAAACCTAGATTGGATGGATCACTTTATTTCATATGCTATGTTTATGCCTTTCCAAATATGAACCCTAAAAGTATTGGATTGACTGCCATAAGAAGTTTGGAAGGATACGTGTAATTTCCAGATACACCTTATGATGGAATTTAGGCAAGCAGCAGGTAAAAATAAGAATAATTTAGAGAAACAAACCAACTTCAGATGTTGGTTTCTGATCTTTGCAGATTTCTTAAGCTAATCTTTCTTATCAATTCAGAAAAAAATCTAAAGATTTGATGGGTTTGTTTCTATGGCATTATACCATACATTATAATTTAACACTATATTCAAATGTAACAATTGAATTGGCTTTGTACAACACTTTGCAACAAATGTTTAAACCTTCTCCTCCTCATAATCACCCTTGGATTTCACATACTCTAGAACTGGTTCTTCTTATGAACAGAGGCAGCTTAAGGTATTATTCAGAGACAAATGAAACGATCCACTTGACCTATTTCCAACTGGCTTTAGGCAGGATTACAGGCTGAAATGGATGATCTTTATCTGGAGATGATAGCAGGATATTTGGAATTTTTGGTATTTTAACAGCTTTCAATACCATCAACCACAGAATCCTTCTGAGGAATTTGAGAACTGGAGGCCCACTTTTGCAGTGATTCTGTTTCTATCTCTTGATAAGATTTCAAATGGTATCACTTGAAAACAAGTGTCCTTGAAATAGGAGCTACGAACTACTATGGTGTTCCCCAGAGGTGCATCCTCTTTCTTGTAGAATCCTTTCCTTGCTGAGCTGAGAGCCTAATTTATTTTAAAAAAATCCCAGGAAGGTAGAAAAAACTTGAGAAGCACAGCTTTTGGACCTTGGTTTGGGAAAGAAACCAGCAACAGAAAGACTGAATTTAAATATGGTTTGGATCTGGTTGGGGATGTGTAGAGAAGAATGTTCCAGAAGAAACCCCCCCCCCAATCCCAATGCTTCTGTTTGGGAAAGACTGATGGGCAGCAGAATGCTATGACAGACAGCTGTTCTGTTCCAAGTCTTCTTCCCAATCATGTGACCTAGCATGGAGTTGGTGGTAAGAGATCTTTCCATAGGGAAACATCGGGAAGGAGACAGTGGTGGGATTCAATTTTTTTTACTACCGGTTCTGTGGGTGTGGCTTGGTGGGCGTGGCAGGGAAAGGATACTGTAAAATCTCCAGTCAGAGGTGGTATTTGCCAGTTCTCCAAACTACTCAAAATTTCTGCTACTGGTTCTCCAGAACTGGTCAGAACCTGCTGAATACCATCTCTGGAAGGAGGGATTTCTTCTAGAAATCCGGAATGTCTTCTGGAATATTTTTGTCTACATCCTCCAACCAGATCCAAATCTCATTTAAATTCAGTCTTTCTTTTGCTGGCTTCTCTCCCAACCCCTTGATTCAGCTCCTTTCTCTTCCATTTTTGGAGAAGTATCCTGCTGATGGACAGACAGACAGGCAAGAGACTCAATCCTCTTTATTTTTAATTTTTTGTTGAATGGAAAAAAAAAACTTAATGGTTGCATTTAATTCTTTTCAATTGTTTTAATATCTCTGCTTTCAACTTGTGCATTTTAATGAAGTGGCAAGTAGAAATGGTTGTTGTATATTAAGTTTAATAATAAATTAAGAAGTGCAGACTCGCTAACAAATTTCAGCTAATCATGGTTTGCTTGTGACCAGCTTTCATCTTGTTTGATTTTATTTGCAGTACTAAACTTTGCAGGCTCCCTGGAGTTGTTTCAGCTGAGGAGTGGGGTTTTTCTTTTTTAAAGGAAAGCTTTAAATGAATAAAATGGCTTAGGCAAAAACAAGTGTAATGCCTGAAATTATAATGCATGAAAATACCTTATTTGCTTTGCTTTTGAAAGTCTATGCTTGCATTTCTGATGTCTTCTCTTGTCATTTTTTTTCTAGTGGTTATTGAGAGATCTAGGATCCACAAAAAATAAAACACAAACATGTAATTATATAGATCGCTAACAGCATCAGATAAAACTTGTTTGGTGCATCTGCAAATAAACTAGTAGTCTGCTCTGCCACCTGTTGGCAAACTGTGGCTTGTGAAACACAGAACTAAGAATGTTGTGTGTTTTATGGGGAGGGAAGATGCTAACTTTTTTTTCCTTATTGCTTTTGATTGAGATAAATAGTTTCAGTTATATACACTAGACACTTAGCTATTTGCAAGTGCAAATGGCTTGTGTTGGAAGAGAAACAGAGTATCTGTATCTAAATGAAAAGTCCTTTCTGATGTTCCTTAAGTGCACATGGACAAACCCCCCCACAAGACCCCCATGCACATCTTTCATCCTTGAATTCAGAAATTCACTTTTCTTATTGACATGCATGCAAATTTTTGTGGTAAAATCCTTCCAGTTCTGAACAACTGATATTTGTTTGGTTTTAGGGGTTTTGCATAGGAAAGAAAGGCATTATTGGGGAGTAGTTCATTAATTTTTTTTTTGGAAATGATGTGCTGAATGTTAAACTCCTCTGTGCTTCTTTTGGTTTGTGTACAGAATAGGAATGTGAAAGTATAACCATAACCAAGAAATTTTGCTCACATTTTACAGGAGAAGGACTGGTTACTTATAGTTTAAAGTATTCAAGGATCACATATTTTGGGGGGTTAAATTTAAGATGCGATTATGCATTCACAATATGATGGTGTTCTTCATATGGAGGTTTATAACTCGAAAGCGGTTCATTGAATGCCTGTGCAACCAGTGGTCATTTGGATTTGCTAAGCTGCCTTGCAACAATCTTTTTTAATGTGAGATTTTAAAGGCATTCTTCCATGCTTTAGAAAAGAGATATAAAACCACCTCCCCCTCTTTCATAGAGTGAAGGCTTTTGCAAGTAAAGCATAGCTGGGCACTGTACAAAATGGTAGGTCAGTAAAGTGCTTTTATCTGCATATGATATACATTCACTGATTTTTAATTTGTCCAACAGCCAAAAGTTTCAGGAGGATAAGATTTGGAAATGAATGACCAAATATATAATATATAACCAGATTAGTTCCCTTTTTTCTGGCTGGCCTTCTAGGCCTCTAGAAACAGCTGCATGTTAAACAGTGATTCAGTGGACTCATTACTGGAACCTCCATCCTTAGGGGAAAAAACAATCAGTTGAACTTCTGCAAGTCAAAGACCTTGGAAAGCCTCTGGTGTCCTATTAGGCCACCCACGGCCTGCATCAATACACAGACACTATTTGACCATTATCAGTATTTTATTTTAATACAGAGTTATACAGCATGCTTGGAGAACGGCAATCCTAGTGTTCCTCTCAAAGGGAAAAAAGTCAGAACTTTTGACTTTCGACTAAATTTCTAATGTAACTGATCTAAAAGAATGGAAGCGATGAAGACGTGATACTTGCTGTCTTTCTCTGATATTATTACCACTTTCTGGGTGCAGTCATTCAGCCAGCTGAGTTTATCCTACTGTTGTATCATCTAGCTCAGGGGTCACCAACCTTTTGGACCTCAGGGACCACCAAACTCATAATTTTAAATCCCATGGACCATTAATATGAATTTTGACTGACGGTGGCTTGCTGATGGTGGGAAAGTCAGTCCCATATTCCAGAGCTGCAGTAGTCACAGGACTGGCCCTTTGATCATCCTGGAGCAGCTGCTCCTCCACCCAGGTGCACTGGCCTGCCATGGACTGGAGGAGTTGCTGTGGGATGACTGAAGGGCTAGTCTTGTGACTACTGCAGCTCTGGAATATGGGACCAACTTTCCCACCAAAGTCAGAAAGACACCCTGGGGCAGATTTCCCTCCCCTGTCATTGGTCTTACCTTCCAGTTCCAGCTCGCGTGGCTCTACTCAAGGTAAGGTTTGCGCTCGACTGAAGGGCAGGCATGTGGGCAGCACAGCCTTGTGTTCCTGCACAGCCTGGATTAATTGCTTTGGGGGGAGACATTTCTCTATGGACCACCAAAATTTTCTCATGGACCACCAGTGGTCCCCAGCCCACTGGTTGGTGACCACTGATCTAGCTTATATTTTACCATGTTGTTAATGAAGAATGTTGTGATACACTTGATCAAGCGCTTAATTAAGGTTCAGGAACCCTATATTCAGAGTACTTCCTCACTCTATTCAGCTAGAAATTTGCTAAAAAAAAGAGGGTAGGAATCCAAGCGCTTGCAAATTCATTGTTTAATAATCTCTTTTTAAAAAAAAATAAACTTTATTGATTTTATCAATTAAAACAAAACAAGCATAGAAAAAAAGTTAAAAGGTTTCAACAACGACAGATTGTGGTTTCCTATTTGTAACATTATTTTGTGCAATATTTACAATTGATATCTTATGAGAATATATATTCACTACAATTACTGCTTATCTTCCTTTACTGTTTACTATATAGTCTGTCTTCGCTCAATCCATTCATATCAATAATCCCAAATCATGTAATACTCTGATGATTCTTTATCTTTTAGAACTAGGGTTAATTTATCCATTTCTGCTCAGCTCATTATCTTTTGAATTATCAATTCCTCTGGTGGAGTGTAGGGCTGTTTCCAACATTAGCATAGGCCAGTCTGGCTGCAGTCAGTATATGTAGTATTATATATTTAACATTTTTTGCATATTTTTCCCTAAATATCCCTAATAAGAACAATTCTGGTTTTAATTCAATTTATTTGTTCATTCATAGTTTCTTCCAACCATTTTTTAATTCTCAGCCAGTATTTTTAAGATTCTGTGCAGGACCACCACATGTGGTAATATGTACCATCCTTTTTTTTGCACTACCAATATTTTGGGGTCATGTTGGGGTACATCTTTGCCAGTCTTGAAGGGAGCAGGTGCCATCTATAGAACATTTTATAGTTATTTTCCTTGTATGTTGCCAATTTTGTGATTTTATTATTCCTGTTCCAAAGACTCTCCCATTCTGTTAGGCTAATATTACGACCAATGTTTCGACTCCAGGCTATCATATTACCTTTGACTATTTCTTCCTCTAATTCTATATCCAATATGTAATTATAAAATTTAGTTATATTTTTTTTGTCTGGGCCTGGTAAAATTTTATCTAATTGTTGTAGTTTCACATGAATTCCATATTCTTTTGGACTTCCGGGTTGAGCCTTCTCGAGAACAGGCGGCGGTTTGTGATCGTCCACGCCGCAGCCTGGCTCTTGCGTCGGAGAGCCCGATCCTGCAAGGTTGGGCTGAAGCGCCGTATGGGCGGCGGAGAAAAAATCTGCCAGCCAGAGTGAGGGGAGCCGCATCTCCCCCTTTTGGGTCTGGTCTCTTCCCTCCGAAGACGTCGAAGCGGTGGTCAAAATGGCCACCTCGAAGGAAGGTCTCAACGGGACTAAGATTGTGCAGGAGGAAAGAGAGAAGTTGACAGCAGAGGAACCGGAGTATCGGATGGTAAGATCAAGGCACCCCGGGATTAAGATAAAGATGAGTTTTGAAAAAGAGAAACAGAAGCGGCGCAGTTCCAAGTGAAGAAAAATAAGTAAAATATTTCTGACAGCTATAAGGGGCTTCGAACCGGGAAAGGAAGAAGCCAGCGTAAGAACTTAAGTTTGGGGCTCGAAAACTTTGATTATCAAAATAAAAGGAAAGGGTTAAGACTCTGTGCAGAAAGTGCCACTTTGTGGAGAAAAATTGGAAGCTAAAGAAAAGAAACTATCTTGTTCCTTTGTGGATTGGAGTTGCTACATTTTAAAGAGCAGGACTTATAGAAAGTGAAAGCTTGAATACACAAAGGACGGATTGCCGGACTAATTGGTAATATTGATATAGATTCTGGACCTGGGTTAGGATCATAGAAAATTTAAAGAAGAAGAAACAAGGAAAATTAAAATTTTGGTGGTCATCCAAAGAATTAAAAATGGAGTTTAAAAGTATGAAAGAACTGTTACAGGAAGTGACTGAACTAACTTGGCATGTTGCAGAAAATATGGGCATTCGGGTGCTGAATAAAGAAGAAGAAGCCGTGGAAAGGGTGGAGCCAGCGCAGAGAAAGCCATTTTAAAGACAATTAATACAAAGATTAATACAAATAAAAGGGAAAGGAAGGGTGGCTAAAAAACGGAACCTAAGAAAGTATCTAAAAAGGGAACATTTACGAAATTAAGCATGCCAGAAGGTTCAGAAGGAAAGGGAACAGAAAGGTAAAGAGAGAGAGGATTTAAACTGGATAGAGAAGGGGAGAGCAGGATAATAGGGAGGAGAAGGAGCCAGCACAAGCGAAAGCTATTTTAAGAAGACAATTAACACAAAGATTAATACAAATAAAGGGAAAGGAGGATGGTCAAAAAAATGAAACTTAAGAAGGTAATTAAAAAGGAACATTTATGAAACTAGGCATGTTAGAAAGGTCCAGAAGGATAGAGAGCAGAAAGGTAAAAGAGAGAGAGGATTCAAACTGGATAGAAGGGGGATAAGCGGATAAAAGAGGAGAAGAACAAGAAACAAGAACAAAAGATAGAGAGATCGGGAATTACATAACAAGAGAGAAAGCTTGTTTGCATAGAGACAATGGCTGGCGTATTTAAAGGGGTCTGCATGAAGAAATGGTAATAAGAATCTATTGTAATTATAAAAGTGTAAAACAATAGGGGTTCCTGACAATTTTCACTGGTAAAAGGTCACATTCTTTCATTTCTTATCCATAAAAGAAAGCTAAATGATGATTAGATGAATTGAATTAATTGAAATGATTTTAGAAAGTGCTTAAAATGGGATTTGTCAATAACCAAGATTAGTTATTTTATTATTATTTTGGAACCATAAATTAATTTTAGGGGGATATGTGTTGCAGAACCCAACCGATTAGAGATATATTGTAAGGGAGCTTTTTCCATTTTCTTTTTCTTTTTTCTCTATCTTTCGTTTTGAAGGGAATGACTATGATTATGTTACTATATTAACCACTGAGGTGTCACTTTCAAAGTAGTAAAAGGGGTGCAAGTCTAGGTTTTTTTTTCATTCTTTTAGTGTTAACATGGGTTTGGATTTAGAATTATGGTGAGAATATGTGATGAAAGGGCAAATCTGACGGACAAAAGAATTCTGTAAATGATAAAAGTATTAACAATGTGAAGATAATTAAAGGTTAGACATGGATGAACTTTATCTTTAATATGATGGGCTAATATATTGTTATTTGTAAGATTTATACATGAAGTTTTTAAAATATATATGTATATTTGCAATTAACTTCGAAATGAACTGGGGGGCTATACAGAATGAGATTAAGATTAGGATTAATTTTTTTGACCCTTTGTCCGCTAAAATGGAATAGAAGTGAAGTCAAATGTTTAAAAGGAATATAGATCTACTGTCACATTTGCATGTAAAAGTGATGACTTCGGGAACATGCTGTCTACTGAAAAGAGCTGTTTTAAAAAATTGTTAAAAATTGAATAAAATTTGGTTAAAAAAAAAAAAAAGAATTCCATATTCTTTCATATCTTGTCTATACCTATTCTGCACTTGGAGATACGCCCACCGGTCAATTTGTAGCCCTTGTTCCTGGAGATCCTGCCATGTTTTCAAATTTCCTTGTATATCTAGCAAATCTTTATATTTTATCATCTTATTCATGTCCAAATTATTGGGGTGAATCATCGCTTCCATTGTTGATATCCAAATCAGAATCTTTATATAGTGTTTTTTCCTAATTTTAATCCAATTACACAATAAGGAATCTCTGATTAAACGTCTATGAAAATATTTCTGTTTAGTAGTCCCCGTATCCTACAAGAAGGCATGCCAGCCCCTCTGTAGGTCGTGGCCTTCCAATACTAATATTCTTTTATTGGTTAGATTCACCCATTCTTTCAACCATACTAGAGATGCTGCACTATGATATAATTCCCAATTCGGGAGTCCCATACCACCTCTGCTCTTCATATCTTGTAATGCTTTCAGAGTTATTCTAGGTTTTTTACCCTGCCAGATAAATTTTGCAATAGTCCTGTTAAGTTCTACAAAATAATTTTTCTGTATTCTAATTGTCTAAAATAGATATATAAATTTTGGAAAGATAGTCATTTTAATAGCGGCGATCCTCCCCAATAAAGAGAGTTGCAGCTTAATTTAAGATCTTTTTTTACCTGCTGTAATAGTTTATTATACTTGTTCTTCATTAATGTCTTACAGTGTGCCATCAGCCATATACCTACATATTTAATTTTCTTTGTCACTTGTAGTCCCATCACTTTTTCTAACTCTAATATCTGCTTTTCTGTTAAATTTTTAATTATTAATTTTGTTTTCTTTATATTAATTTTAAGTCTGCCACTGTTCCAAATCATTCTAACTCATTAATTAGTTCTTGTCCTTACTCTATTGGATCTTCCATGAAAAAGACCATGCCATCCACAAATGATTGTAGTTTGTTTGTTTGTTTATTTATTTATTTATTGGACTTATATGCCACCCCATCTCCAAAGACTCGGGGCGGCTCACAGCTAAAAACATACATTCATAATAAATAAATAGTTAAAAAAGAATTAAACCGAAACAAGCCCAATATCAATATTAAAATTAAATAAAAAGCCACCCCCCCCGAGAAGGTTATCACAGCCCAGCTTGGTCGAATAACCAGGTCTTCAGGTCATGGCGGAAGGTGCGGAGGTCAGGGGCCAGACGGGCCAGGGGAAGCTGGTTCCACAGGGCGGGAGCCACCACAGAGTAGGCTTGTCCCCAGGGGACCACCAGCCGACACTGGCTTGCCGACGGAACCCCGAGAAGCCCCTGCCTGTGTGCTCGCACAGGATGGTTGCTACTCAATATTGGCAGGAGTCGCTCCCTTAGATATTCTGGACCCATGTCATGTAGGACTTTGAATGTTAAAACTAAAACTTTGAATCCCACCCGGAGTGCAACCGGCAACCAATGTAGGTCGCGCAGGAGGGGGGTAATATGGGAGAATCGGGAAACTCCCATCATCACCCGTGCGGCCGCATTCTGCACCAGCTGCAGTCTCCGGATGGTATGCAAGGGAAGTCCTAGATAGAGAGCGTTGCAGTAGTCAAGTTGAGAGGCGACAAGGGCATGAGTGACTGTATGCAGGTCATCTTGGTCCAGAAACGGGTGGAGCTGGCAAACCAGCTGGACCTGGGCAAAGGCCCCCCTGGCCAGGCCCCCACCTGTTCCTCCAACCGGAGCTGCTCATCCAGGAGAACCCCCAGGTTCCGCGCCCTATCCACAGGGGGCAACACCTCTCCCCCTCTGGTCAACGATGGACATTCATGACTGGACCGAAATGCCAGTATGTACAGCCACTCAGTCTTGGCTGGGTTGAGTCGAAGCATGTTTCCGTCCATCCAATTCCGTACCGCATCCAGGCAACGGGACATCACTGAGAGGGCATCACTGACCTGGTTTGGGGTGGAGATGTATAACTGGGTATCATCAGCATATTGATGATACCTCACCCCAAAACCGTGAATGATGTCACCCAGTGGTTTCATGTAGATATTAAACAAGAGGGGTGAGAGGACTGACCCCTGGGGAACCCCACAAGTAAGCGCCCTCAAGGTCGACCTCTGCCCCCCTGACAACACCGATTGTGAACGCCCCATGAGGTAGGAGGGGAACCACCATAAAACAGTGCCCCCACTCCCAACCCCTCAAGGTGACGCAAAAGGATACCATGGTCGATGGTATCGAAGCCACTGAGATGTCTAATAGGACTAGGACAGAGGAAAATCCCCTGTCCCACGCCCTCCAGAGATCATTCATCAGTGCGACCAGTGCCGTCTCCGTGCTAAAACCGGGCCAGAAGCCCGATTGGTACGGATGCAGGTAGTCCACTTCATCCAGGAAAAGTGGAAACTGCTGAGCCACCACACTCTCAACAGCCTTCTCCAGGAAACAAAGGTTGGAGACTGGACGGAAGTTGTCTAACACGGTCGGGTCCAGGGCAGGCTTCTTCAGGAGGGATCTCACCACCACCTCCTTCAAGGCGGCAGGAAAGACACCCTCCCTTAATGAAACATTGACCACTGCCCGGAGCCAACCGCAGGTGACCTCCTTGGAGGCATACACCAACCAGGAGGGGCACGGGTCCAACAAACATGTGGTTTATATTCTTCTTTCTTGATTTTTAATCCTTTTATTTCTGGGTTTTGTCTAATTCACCTTAGTAATATTTCCAGAGATAGTATGAAGAGCAGAGGTGATAGGGGGCACCCCGTCTGACTCCTTTCTCTATTTTTAATGTCTGGGTGTATTCCCCATTTACCATAATATTCGCCTTTTGATATTTTCAAATTTGGTGCCTAAATTCATATTATAAATTTGTTGAATCAGAAATTGCCAATTTAAATTCTCAAATGTCTTCTGGGCATCCAGGAATACAAGGGCTATTTGTTTCTCCAGGTGGGCTTCATAATATTCCAGAACATTTAGCACAATTCTTAAATTATTCCTAATTTGCCTGTTAGGGAGAAATCTGTTTTGATCCTTATGGATATATTCACTCAGCATTCTTTTTAGTGTATTTGCTATAATGGTGGCAAATATTTTATAATCAGCATTTAACAAGGAAATTGGCCTATAATTTTGTATCAATCGGGCATCCGTATCCTCCTTTGGGATCAACGAAATCAGTCCCTCCCTCCATGAGTCCGGCATTTTGGCTGCAACCAGTACCTCATTGTATAATTTCACCATTAAGGGTCCTATTTGTTCTTCTATTATTTTATAGAGTTCCCCTGGGATACCATCTGGACCTGGGGTTTGTTATTTTTCTGGGTTCCTATTGCTAATTTCAATTCAGTCCATGTTATATCTTTAGTCAAAGACTCTTTCATTTCCTCCTCAATTAATTTATCTTTTACTTCTCCAAAATAATCCCCTATCAAATCCACATCCACCTTCTCCTTTTTGTACAGATCCTCAAAATATTTATATACAATTTCTTTTTTCTGTTCTATCCCATAATGGCTATCCCCATTTTCATCTAATAGTTGATAGGTTAATCTCTTCTCCTTTTCCTTTTTAAGTCTATATGAAAGCCATCTCCCTATAAAAGCCATCTCCCTGGTTTGTTAGCCTGTTCAAAGTATGTCTGTCTAGTTATATTCAAATTTTTAATCATTTCCTCTTGTTCTATTAGATTAAGGTTGCGCTTAGTTACTATCATCTGATTTTGCAAACTAACATCTTTGGTGTATTTTGTAGTTGGGTTTCTAATTCCTTAATTCTTTGTTGTAATTTATTTTGTTGGGCAGATTTTTCTTTATTTCTTTTTGCGGTATATGATATTGTAATCCCCCTTATAACTGCTTTCATAGTGTCCCATAAGTTCTGTATAGTAGTATCATCATTATTATTATTTTCACTCAAAAAGTAGTTTAGTTCTTCCTTAAGTCTTTTAATAAATTCTTTATTGTTTACTAATTGGGTATTTAAGGTCCACCTTTTCCTTGTCTTTTTTCTACCCTTCCAAATTATCTGAAGGGGTTGTGGTCTGCCCACACGTTTGGTAGAATTTCTATCTCTTCGATTTCATTTGCTAATTCTCCATTCATCCAAGCCATATCAATCCGTGTCCACAGTTGATGTGCATTTGAATAGAATGTGAATTGTTTTTTGTCCGGGTTTAGCTTCCTCCATATATCTATCAGGTTTAATTCGGCCATCATTTCTAAATATGTTTTTGATAATTCTCTCTTCTTCTTCCCTCCCCCCCCCACTATGGTCTTTTTGATGGTCTACTATGGCATTAAGGTCCCCTATGATGCAGTTAGTTCTTTTTTTCTAATCTTGCTATTTTTTCATGTAGATTTTTTTAAAATTCCTTTTGGTTTTCATTGGGGGCATAAATTACAACTAATAAGGTTGGCTTTAGATTGATTCAGATTTGTATAACCAGAGTTCTTCCATCAGGATCTGTCAGAATTAAATCTGCATTCATATTATCTTTAATATATATAGCTATCCCTTTCTTTTTCCCTGAATCTGCAGGTGCAGTAAATAATTTCTCCAGCTTAGGACATTCTATGTATTTTTCATCTGATTTTCCAATATGGGTCTCCTGTAAGCATACTATATCACATTCTGTTTAATTAATTTCGCTAATATTCTTTTCCTTTTTGTTGCTGAATTTAGGCCATTTATATTAATAGATAATATTTTCACCTCCTCTTCCATTTTTTAAATTAAGTCTCGCTCTTTGTCTTGTAGTTGTTCTAGTTTCTCTTTGTGTCTGATAAACTGTCCTACAATCTTCTCCTTCTTGTTGTTGTTGGGTTGCTTTTCTGTTTCTTTGATTCCTGTCTCTATTTCTTTGTTGGCCTTGGTCTTCTTGGGAGTTAGATTCTAATTTGTCTTTGCTACTATGATCTTCTGGTCCCACTAATTGTTCATAGGATTCTTGAGCTTTTTCCAGGTTATCTATTTTAATTTTCCTCTCCTCCCACGTAATTAACATCCCTTCCGGGATTAACCATTTAAATAAAATATCTTTTTGGTTCAGTTGCACAGCCAAGAATTGATAATCATGTCTTTGTTCTCTCATCCTTCTTGGAATTTGCTTGAGAACTTGGACCTCTTTACCTTTGTATCTAATTGCTTCTTTTCTAGTAATTTATAGATAATATCGTGGACTTTCCTTCTCGCGAATCTTACATGAACTTCTTTTGGGTGCTTATGACGTCTTGCATAACTCATGCTGACTCTATAAACATCATCCAACTCTTTGTCCTTCTCTAGTATTTCAGCTAGTATTTCCGCCATCACCTGTTCTAAATCTTCCTTTTTAGATTCCACTATGTTCTGGAATCTCAAGTATGATGAGGCCTTATCCATCTCTAAATAGACCAGTGAGTCTTCCATTTCTTTGCTAATGTTCTTTAAGTGTGGTCTACCATCTCCAACTTCCTTTCTGTTTGTTCTGTTCTTTTCTCCACCTCTTTGATTGTAAATTCATTTTTCTCCAAGGCTTGAACCCACTTTCTCATCTAACTTAGAGATATCTAATTTCATTTCTGATTTTAATTTCCCCATCTCTTCTTTTAACTCATTTATATCCGCTCTCATCTTGGTATGGTTTTTGACCATTATTTCTTGTAATTTCAAAATTGATTCTTGTAAGGTGAGCAGAGTCATCTGAATATTAGTACTTGTGGTGGAAATTTGCTTCTCAGATGGTAGTATTTCTTCAATTGTTTTTTGAGACATAGGTGAGCCTGTTGCCGATGAGGTTGTTAGCATCAGGATAGTCTTCTTTCTAGCCTTGAGTGTTGTAGTGGTCATGCTAGTCATTTCTTTTAGTATATCTTTCTGTTTTTGTACTATATTATAGACGTTCCAAATCAGTATTCAGTAATAGGTGGTAAATGAAAGGGTTAGCCAATTAAATAGTAAGGGTCTAAAATTCTTAAGTGATTAATAAATTAATCAATATTGTAAGTATTATTAATATGGAAATTCAAATATATAGGTGTCTGGTGTCTAATAATTGTATATCAATATGTATGTATATCTTATAAATAGTTAATCCTGTCTCTAATCATATATACAAATTACTATATATAAATCTTAATATCAATAAAACAATATTATAAATATTTATAAGTATAGATAGAAATAAATTGACATCAATGTAAAGCAATTAATTTAGGTAGTCCAGTAAAAATGTGTTCAGGTATTAATGATATTGATATATATATATATATATATATATATATATATATATATATATATATGTAGGTCTTGGTGTATTCGGGTCTTGTCCCGTGTAAGATTGAGAATACCTTGGCAACGTTTCGACGAAATCTCACCCGCCAGCAATAAGTAAAGGGGATGAAGAACCAAGAACAGACTCCAACACCTCTCCTCATCCTTATGTCACCACCCTGTTTAATAATCTTTTTGAAGGCCTTACCATTTCTTTCCTTTCTTTGAACAAATGTACAAGTAGTCCTTGACTTATGACCACAATTGAGCCCAAAGTTTCTGCTGTGAAGTGAGGCATTTGTTAAGTGAGTTTTGCTCCATGTTACCACCTTTCTTGCCTCAGTTGTTAAGTGAATCACAGCAGTTGATAAGTTAGTCACCCCGGTTGTTAAGTGAATCTGGCTTCCCTATTGACTTTGCTTGTCAGAAGGTCACAAAAGGTGATCACATGATCTTGGGACATAGCAATGGTCATAAATATGAACCAGTTGCCAAGCATTTGAATTTTGATCACATGATCATGGAGATGTTGCAAAAGTCATAACTGTGAAAAATGGTCCTAGGTCACTTTATTCAGTGCCATTGCAACTTTGAACAGTCATTAAATGAACTGTTGTAAATTGAGGACTACCTGTATTTATTTATTCAGTTTATATGATTGTGCCCACCCATCATGCGGCTCAGGGCTAACAGTCCATTACAAGCAACCATAAAGGAACTGGATATGATTTGCCTGTGGAAGAAAAGTCTGAGGGTGATCTATGATGGCATTCTCAGATATCTAAATCATTGTCATATAGAGGAAGGAGTGGACTAGTTCTCTCTCAGCCCTGAGGACAAAACTAGAAGCAATGGGTTGAAATGATAAGAAAGCAGCTTTGTACTGGATATTAAAGCTTTCTAGTGGCAAGAGGTGTCAGTTAATGAAATAGGTTTCCTCATGGAGCAGTAAGTCCTTCTTTGCTGGGGGGGCGTCTTCTGGTTGAGGCTGGATAGGCATCTATTTGAAATGCTTTAACAAATCCTGCTTGAGCAGGGGAACAGACCAGATCTAGAGATTCCTTGCAATTCTGCCCTTCTATAATCAGTGATATTATCTAGCCACCTTCTCTTCTGTCAATCTTATTTTCAAATGTCTTCATTTTTCCCAAGCACCAAACTTCTTTGTTAGTCTGTATATTAATGTCTGTGATTTATTTATTAAACTTGCATGCAGCTCAATTCTGGCAGCTCACAGACGTAGAATTAAAATACACTGTAAAGCATAATAAATAGGGATCTTAAATTTAAATTCCTCTCTTGGCTGGAGAGGGCAGCAGCAAAATGTGCATGGGGAGGAGGTGGAGTACCACCTACTACATTAGCCAAAATGCCACATCCCCATTGGGGACCTAGGGTACAGCTGTGTTTTTAAGGCCTTTTGGAAGACCACAAGGGTGGGTGCTGATCTCACCTTGGGGGGAATGATGTTCTAGAGTGAGGCTGTCAAACTCATGGCCCATGGCCCAGATACGGCCCACACCCAGTTTAGTGAAGGGGAAAAAGTCATGATACAACAAGTGATGACACAAGTTTGACTCCCCTGTTCTGGAGGGTGGGAGCCACAGCAGAAAAACCTCTTCTTTTGGACCCCAACAGAAGGACTTCCTTGACGGAAAGGGATCCACAGCATGCCACTTCTGCTGGCATGGATGGGGCAGGTGAGTCCATTGGGGTGAGCTAATTCCTCAAATAGCCTGGACCCATGGCATGAAGGGCTTTAAAGTGATAACCTATACCTTGGATTGGACCTGGAAGCAAAGTGGCAGCCAGTGCAGTTCACTGAACAGTGATGTAACATAGGTCAGCCTAGCAGCCTCAGAACTTTCCATGCATTCTGAACCAGTTGAAGCTTCCAGATACTCTTCAAGGGTAGTTCCATGTAGAATGCATTGCAGTACTCCAGGTGTGAGGTGACTGAGTGCTGGGACTTCTGATCCAGGAAAGGGTGCAACTGGCATACAACAAGAGGTTGAGCAAAGGTCTCCTAGCCATGACCACCACCTGCTCATTGAGCAGGAATTGCAAGTCTAAAAGAACCACCAGATTATGCACAAGGTTTTTCTGAGATAGTGCAACCCCATCCAGAATTAAAGAAGTTGAAATCCAAGAACTGGAAGCTCCACAGTCCAAACACTTATACCAGGCTTCCGGTGAAGTCTGTTGTCCCCCATCCAGATCATCACAGCCTCCAGGTACTGCAAGATGGCAGTGACAGCATCCCTTGGGGCACCTGGGATGGAGATGTAAACTTGATATCATCAGTATACTGATGGTACCTCGATTGCAGATAATCTCACGCAGTGGCTTCATATAGATGTTAAAAAGGAATGGAGAGAGTACCAAGCCCTATGGCACACCACAAAGGAGCGGCCTTGGACTGGATGTCACATTCCCTATCAATGTGGACCCATTGGGACCAGTCTTGAAAAAAGGAGTCAAACCAATGCAAGACTGCACCACCTAGTGCCAAACTTTGCAGCTGGCTCAAAAGGATACCATGGTCAATCCTATGGAAAACTGCTGAGAGGTCAAAGAAAGCAAGGATAGATGCACTATCCTTTCCTGTTATCAACAAAGCTCATCAACAACTACAATTTATTTATTTATTTATAAAATTTATTGGCCTCCCATCTTACTATAGGTTAACTCTGGGTGGCTTATAGTTACATAAAATCTAAAACATAAAAGGTTAAAAACAAACATTAAAACCAAAAACACATGGGAAGGGTGGAGGTGGAGTGGGGAGTGGGAGATGGGATATTACTCAATCAACCTCTTCCATCGCACTGAACTACCACTGGAGCCCCAAGCCAACTGGCCAAAGCTAGCTATGTTCCATAACCGGTCATGGAACCAGGTTGGAAGAAGTCTAGGTAATTCATTTCATCCAAGAGTCTCTGAAGCTGCCAAGCAACCACCTTTCTCCACCATTTTTCTTAAAAAGGGAAGGTGGGAAATTGGATGGGAATTATCCAGTCAGGTAGGTTCAAGAGATCTTTTTTTTAAGGAGAGGCCTCCTTAAAAAGATCCCAAAAATGTACTCCCCTGCAGTGAGCAATCTGGTTTTTCTCCATCTAGTATTAAACTAATTTTCTTTGTGTTCAAAGTATTCTCATCAATTATCTTAAGGACCATAAATCAAAGCCATCCTTTTTCTTCATTCAGTCTTTCTGATGATCCAGTTTTCAAAATCATGTTGCAGCTAGAAAAACCATGCCCTAACAATATGTACCTTTGTTGTTAGTGCAATGTCTCTACACTTCAATATTTTATCTAGATCTGCCACCCTATTGATTAAGTCTCCAGACCATTTCAACCAGACTATTTCCTTATTTACTCTGTTTTTTTCAAGTAGTACATTTGTTTATTTTATGGCTACAGTCAGCATTCCGGTGAAGTGTTGATTATAGGAAGATGACATCTGCTGACTGCTAGAACTTCTTTCCCATCTATTTGAATCAGGTATCATTGCTCGAAGGCATAATTTCCCCCCATTTTTAATAATGACCATTTTCCAGATCTATCCCTATTTCATTTTTCATAACTTTCCATAGGGTTCAAAGTCTGGGATTAGATTACCTCAATTAATCATAGATTGCCATCCAATATTTTATTTGGAAATATGCCAACCAAGTTTCTAGTCCTTATGGAACTGATGCCCAGATTAGATTGCTGTATCCATTATGCAAATACAGAATAGGAAATTATATGGTATCTTATGTGTTTCTAGATAATCATTGCTGTCTGCAATGGTTCCATCTAAGCCTAGCTTAGAGGTCCCATAAAAGAGACAAATATGTTGTGCAAAAAATAAATATACATATATACACACATAACAAAATATATATACACATAACAAAAATAGTGAAGCTTCGCATATTGAAAAGCACAGTATGTCTACTGTGCTAAAAGAACCACCTTTGCCATTATCCAATGACTTAGAAAGCAGCAAACTGGGTTTTGAAAGAATAATTTATCTGTTCCTTAAGGTTTGTAAAAGGCATGCCTATCCATTGATTGTACATGCAAAACAAAAGGTTGCTGAACTGCCAGCTGGGTAATCAGACTGTAGATCAAATACCAGCTCTGACAGAGGTGCTTTTTAATTTTTGAGTTCCATGTCAGAAACTAATTGCCACCTGAATGCAACTTTCTCAAATGTCACTCACATGGTAGACACTCTTGGGCTGAGGCCAGTATGAACTTAAAACACACAACCCAGGTGGCTGCTGCCTTAAAGTCTGTTGACAATAGACCATGAATCCACAAAACCATGTCTGCGTATATGTGTGAGATCAGCACCTCATTTGGGCATCATGTTTAGTCAAAACATGTAAGAAAGCAATTGCAAAAACAAAAACACCAACCCTCCAGTGTTAAAAAAAAAACCCAACCACAAAACAATGAACAGTCTAGGAGTCCATTTTTAATGACTTTGCTTATTTAAAACAATAGTTTGCATTTTTATGGAGAGAAAGCTGAACATGTTTGCTTAAGTGAATATGCATCTATAAGTGAATATGCATCTGTAAGACTAAGGCCCATTCATATTTGTCATCTTGAGTTATTTATAAAAATAATAAAGGCAGGATAAAAAAACCCTCTAATAAATGTATTATCGTAGTTGTGCTGAAATAATGTTCAAATAAAGATAAGACGGCTTTATGAAAATATTGTTCCATTCTTTAGGGCATATAAATACATTTATATGGGTGTTTTTGCCCCAGAACACAGTGCTTCAATCTCAGCAAACATTAAGACATGTGGACTTCAACTCCTATGGCTGGTTAGGGAATTCTGGGAATTAAAGTCCATATATCTTAATGTTGCTGAGGTTGAGAAACACTGGTCTAAGAATAATATGGAATAGTCAAGCAGGAAAAGCTGTGGTGTGGTCCCCCAAGAATGCTGATTTCCTGTTGTTTGATTCTCTCTTTGGCTTTTTGAAACAGCAGCCTGCTTTCTCCAATGAGATCTATATGGCTGTGTTGTTGTTGTTTTCTTGTCAGGACTCTCAGTTCCACATCAGGCTCTGTCCCTGGAGAGATGGATGATAGATAGATAGATAGATAGATAGATAGATAGATAGATAGATAGATTCCATTCCATTCCATTCCATTCCATTCCAATGAATTGGAAGGAAAGAAAGAAAACCAAGCTGAACATTCAATATTAGGTGTGAAGGATTATATTGCTGCACTGATTAATGGAAAATGGCTTTGACCAGTGACACCAATGGTACTGAGCTTTGTTGAAAAATAAACTTCCCATAACATGTGAACAAAAACAAGAATCTATCAATGAGCAGACAGCAATGTAAAATCAAGTGACTAATTTTTGTTGTTGTTGTTGTTCAGTTGCCACATCGTGCCTGGCTCACTGTGACCCCGATGGACCACAGCATGCTGGGCCGCCTGTTCTCTCCTATCTGAGTCTGCCCAAACTCATGCCCACTGTGTTGGTGACACTATCTAATCATTTCATCCTCTGCCATCCACTTTTCCTTTTCCTGACCAATATTAGCTGTGAAAAAGAACAGTTTGTAGCATTTCAATCCTTATTTTCGTCTAGTCCTTACCAGTCAGATTCAAACATAAGCCCTTAAAATTACAGTGCTGAGCCTTTTACTCTTTTAGAATGATGTATAAGTTTTTAACTACCAAGTGGGATGACCACCTCAGTCTGGACAACTCAATTTTTAGCCCTGGCCAAATGCAAAACAAAAAGAGGCAAATTGCAAGGACAATAACAATACAACCATGATTTGTCCTTAAAAGCAGCTCAGCCAGCTCCATGAAATGCATTTAGGAAGAGTACTTGTTACTTTGTTTATTTACCACAAATAGAATTTAACCGCTGGGAAAGAGACACAGTTAAAGAATACTTTTTACTGGACATGTCATTGTCCTTGCCTCTGTCATAGTTTACTGCCTGACTTGCTCTCCTGCTCTTGTCGTATGTAATCAAGCAAAAGGTATTCCTTTTGCTATATTCACCTTAATAATGTTATGTTGTCTGTTGTATCAGGACTCTGGGCATCTATTCTGTATCTGAAAACAACTAAAAATGTCAACCTGATTATACAGCTTTGCAAATGGAAAGCCTACTCTGAGCAACATCAACCTTCCAAAGCCACCTGAGGACTCCTCCTCATTTGTATTCTCCAGGCTTCACTGATGAATGTCGGTTTCCTTTTAGCCATTTGCAGCTTAGCCAACACTGAGTTTAAAGCTTGAAGGATTTTACAAACAGTGACCTACAAATCCCTTTCCCGATCAGCATGCTGCCTTGCCATATTGAATAATATCCCCCTGTTTTAGTTTGCTGGCCTTGGACTTATTATTTCATGTTTCTCTACATTAGTCTTAATTTTCCATTCACTGGCCCAGGTACCTAGAAAGTTCAAATCCCTTGTTCCTTGTTATTTGCTCCTTCTCCAATTCATGTCGCCCTCAGATGTTGATATTCTTCTGATTCTTATTCTCCCTTGCATTACAAATGAATTCATCCTGTCTTGAGTTCTCATCTGGGAACTCTTGGAGGAATATTTCTGATCAAGTGTCCAAGATTTCACACAAGCTGCTATTAATGGATATTGCCTGGCAAAGCCTACTGTTCAAAGCAACCTGGTGAAGTGAGAATTAATATTCTATTACTTCCACTGAGTGAGAAGACTAATCATCATTATCAAAAAGAATTTTATTTTTAACATGTAGATATTTTTAGACTAGGTAGATTCTGAGGATTAGTCAAAATAATATAAACCATAGCAGAAAAAAATTCTGATTTTTCTGATAAGTAGTTGCTCAAAAACTGTGATGACACAATTGTTTTTAGACAAGAGACTGATCTTATGATTATTGGTATGTTGGGCAACTTCTGTTGATACATAAAGCCTATCAGATAATTTTTAGGACATCTGGAAATAGGGAATATACCAAGGATACTTCATACAGCATCTGTTTTTGCCCTTTCTAACTTGCTAACAATTGCACTCACTTTGCTACCCAATCAACTCCATCAAGACATAGATATTTCCCTAAGCTGGCCATGTCAGAGTGTAAAAAACATTACACAACAACCTGCAAACACCTTTATTCTTTCTTCTACATTTGATATTGGGAATGGGGGGGGAACCCACTCAACGCATAAGAAGGAGCAAAGCTCTTCCTCAGTTTAATTGGGAGGGAGGTTACTGTAGCAACATTGGGATTTTGCATTGGGATTGCATTGGGATTTTGAGGAAAGGTGGAAGTGAGGGCCATCACTGGGAAAGTTTGAGCCCAGGCTCAAACAACTTCCTCACAAGGAAGTTGTGAACCATCCCTGCTATTATCCTTGTGGGTATAGCTGTCTGATGTGTTCTATTCCAAAAATACAAAAAGAGGTGTATTTCACTAATTTATGATTGCCATTTTAACTTTGTAACTTTAACAGAGATTTAATGTAGCATGTAACTTTGCTTTAGATTACTTGATGACAACCGAGTGCTAGGTATGTTTTAGTCAATGTATTGTTTTGCTGATCTGTGAGTATATTAACAGAGCAATATTTCCCATTTGCCAGCCTTGAAATATGTTATACCACAGCTTCCATCATTCCCAACCATCGCGATTTGGCTCAGAATGTCCCCCATTTGGAAGGATAAGATATAATGTGCATTGAAGAACAGGGCCTGAGCAAGGGCTATAATTAAAGTCATGTTTAACAGTTCAACATCTTATGCTTAATGGTTTTTGTTATGTATGCAGGTTTGAATGTCATTGGTTTAGTTTGAACTGTTCTTGTAAAATGTCAAATATGATTGGTTTAAAAAGTGCGGGAAAAACCCTGCACTCTGATTGCCTGGCAACTGCAGCTGCTGGCTATAAGTAGCAGCCACAGCCCAGCCAAATCGGGTCTGTTAGGAGCTGTAGTCACTAATAAACTCTTCACCGTGTTTGACTCTTCATGCAAATCTAACACTGGCGATGAAGGTGGGATCCTTCCCGAAGAGAAGACAACGTGGAGAACAAGCTGAGAGAGATGGCTGCGCTGAACACCCCCCCAGCCCCGTTCGATCCGACGGCAGAAGACTGGGACTCGTATGCAGATCGTTTCCAAATGTATTTGGAGGGAAACGATCTCGCCGACATTTCTGAGAAGCAGAAGAGGGCGGTCTTTCTCACCCACTGCAGTCCAGCCATTTTCAAGATGGCGAAGGCATTGGCGGGAGCTGCAGACGTGAAGGTAATGGACTGGCCCGACTTAGAAAAGTTATTAAGAGCCCATTACGCGCCACAAGTATCATGCCTCATTAAGAGACATGAATTCTACCATCAGGATCAAGGGGAAAGTGAAAACGTTAATGACTTCATGGCAATTTTAAGGGACATTGGGGTGCATGTGAGTTTATCAACTTTGAAGAGGCCATGCACGATCGATTTGTTCTAGGCCTAAAAGACAAGGTTTTGCAGAGCAAATTATTAATGAAACCTAAGATCACACTTAAGGAGGCCATAGAAGAAGCTTCTTCAGCGGAAGCTACCAAGTCCTCAGCAGCAGCCATGAAGAAAATTAACAAGTCCGCAAGCCATCCTGATGTGGAAAAATCCACAACAACCCATTGAGCAAATAGATTCTGATTCAGACTGTAGTGAGGTGGAGGAAGGAATTTATAGACTCAGAATGGAGAAGAAAAGGACAGACCTTGGAAGAAAGAGGCAAGACTTTTATTGCAGAGGTTGTGGGGGCCACCCCGCACTGAATGCAAGTTTTTGATACCATCTGCCTCCGTTGTGAAAAAAGAGGTCACCTAGCAAGAGTCTGCAAATCATCCAGAACTCCACCAAGCAGAAAGAAGTTTCCTGATAAAGAATTCAAGCATAACAACTTCAGTGAGAAAATGGGGCGCAACACAGAAGCAAATGGGAAGAATGGAACTCATCAAACAGTCACTATTGGTCATTCTTCACCCTTAAGAAGCAGAAAAGTACATGTGAAGGTACTTATTGAAGGCAGGCCTTGCCAAATGGAAGTGGACTCAGGCTCCTATTTATCTATGGTGTCATGGGACACTATTCACAGGCTACTTCCCAACATTCAGAAGAAGCATTTCAAGAAGCAAGCACTGACTCTTAAAGACTACCAAGGGAACAAGATTCCAGTAGTTGGAACAAGAGAATTCATCGTGAAGTTCAAAGGCCACACCAAACGTTTGCCCCTGACCATCATGGACAAGGACCGCCCAAGCTTGCTGGGACTTGAGTGGTTCAATCCACTAGGCATCGAGGTGACTGGCATCAATCATGTGAGCAACACTGAATGGGAGGAGGCCTTGAAGTCTGAATTTCCAGAGGTCTTCAGCGACGGATTGGGCAAGTATATGGGGACCCCTATCACTTTCAACCTAGATCCCAGGGTGCCCCCAATTCGTTTAAAGCCCAGAAGGGTCCCATGTGCCTTAAAGGAAAAAATTGATGCACAATTAGATAAACTAATAGCTCAAGGAGTTTTAGAGCCCACTGACCACTCCAGATGGGAGACACCCATAGTCACACCAGTCAAGACTGATGGGTCAGTAAGAATCTGTGGAGACTATAAGGGGACATTGAACCATGCGCTTCAGCAGAGTGCATATCCAGTTCCAGTGGTGCATCATTTATTACATTCACTTGGCAGGGGCATAGTCTTTGCCAAATTGGATCTGGCTCAGGCATATCAACAACTAACAGTTGATGATGCCACTGCAGAGGCCCAAACCATTGTGACTCATAGAGGTGCCTTCAAATGTAAAAGGTTACAGTTTGGAGTAAGCGTGGCACCAGGCATCTTCCAAAGCCTTATGGAAAGGATGCTCCAAGGACTGCCAGGGCTAGTGCCTTACTTTGATGATGTGTTAATCTCTGCTGAAAATGACACTCAATTACAAGAGAGACTCAGAGAAGTCCTTACCAGATTCAAGAAAGCGGGATTAAAAGTCAAGGAAGAAAAATGCACTCTTAGAACTGACAAGGTTGAGTTCTTGGGCTATATGATTGACAAGCATGGCATCCACCCTACAGATGCCAAGGTTCAAGCAATCAAAGAAGCCCCTAGACCAAAATGCAAAACAGATTTGCAAGCCTTCCTTGGACTTATTAACGTTTATCACATGTTCCTACCTCAGAAGGCAACCATTGCAGAACCATTGCACAGATTGCTTGACAAAAAGTCTGTTTGGGTCTGGGGCAGGAAGGAACAATCAGCATTTAACAGTATTAAAAGACTAATCACGTCTGATGCTGTACTCATACAGTTCTCTGAGAATTTGCCTGTTGTACTGACTTGTGATGCATCCCCCTTTGGAGTGTGGGGTGTTTTGAGCCACAGGCTTCCCAGCGGGAGGGAAGCCCCTATTGCATTTTACTCTCACACCTTGACCAAAGCAGAGAGGAATTACAGCCAATTGGACAAGGAAGCATTGGCAATTGTTGCAGCTATCAAGAAATTTCATGAGTATTTATATGGGAGAACATTTACCATTGTCACAGATCACAAACTTTTGTTAGGCATTGTGGCAGGAGACAAACCTACAACCACTATCCTGTCACCAAGAATGCTGAGGTGGACTGAATTTCTTGCTGCTTATTCATACAAACCTATCCACAAGCCTGGCAAGGACATTGGACATGCTGATGCCTTGAGTCGTTGCCCTCTTCCTTGTCACAAGGAGGACTTTGAACCTGAGGCACACACCTTTTTCCTAGAAACTGTTGTCAAGCTTCCAGTACACGCTGCTGAAATTGCCAGAGAGACTGCCAAAGACACTTTATTGGCTCCTATTATAGGCTGGATTAAGAAAGGTTGGCCTCTTCAAGATCTACCTCACCTTGCCCAACCTTTTAAGTCCAGGCAAACTGAATTATCTGTATTAAGAGGATGTATTTTGTGGGGTAACAGGGTGGTTATTCCTGCAAAGAGAGGTTTTGGAAATGTTACATGAGGGTCATCCTGGTATTGTAAGGATGAAGGGATTGGCCAGGAGTTATGTATGGTGGCCAGGTATTGACAAAATGGTTGAAAACTGGGTTGCATCTTGTCCCAACTGTCAGGTAGTCAGGCCTGCCCCACCTCTCGCCCCCAAACAGGAATGGGAATGTCCTAGGGGCCCATGGTCTAGGATTCACATTGATTTTGCTGGCCCTACCAGAGGGCACACCTTCCTTATTATAGTAGATGCATATTCCAAATGGCTAGAGGTAATCCCTATGGCATCCACCACAACTGATGCTGTCATCAAGCAGCTCAAAAAACTTTTTGTAACCCACGGGTTACCTGATGTTCTTGTCTCTGACAATGGCCCTCAATTTACATCTAACCTTTTTGAATCCTATTTAGCACAACAGGGTATCAGACTTGCACTGACTGCCCCTGGGCACCCTTCGGCTAACGGCTGGGTTGAATGCATGGTACGTTTTACCAAGGAAAGCTTCAGCAATTGGGTCCTTGGGACATCACTGAGAAAGTTGAAAAACTTCTTAGTGTTCAGCACATCACTCCTAACCCATCAACTAACTTATCCCCAGCAGAGTTGTTGATGGGTAGGAAACTAAGGTCTCCCCTTGACCACCTTCATCCCTCTTACGCACCCAATGCACCACTTGATTCCACTAGCAAAGTTCGCATGTTCAGTGTGGGTGATTCTGTTTATGCTAAGAACCTTATGGGTGAACCTTCATGGATTCCTGCTGAAATAACTCAAATAACTGGCCCTCGTTCTTACAGGGTACAAACAGAGGATGGTGTCCTCTGGAGCAGGCACATTGATCAGTTAAGATCCAGATTACCTCAGGAACATCGCAATTGTTCCTCTCTAGTTCCCATACCTAATGCCTTTTCTAGGGGAAGGGGAGGAGCATGAGGATAATCAGCAAGCAAGAATCAACCCCATGTGTAATGAGCCATTATGACAGGAACCATCCCAAAACCTGTCACAATGCCAAAATCCATCCTTACAAGTGGAAGATTGCCCATCACTACCTGACTTGGGTGCTGACATTGGGCTGGAGATGGGTTGGGAGGAGAGACCAGATTCTAACAATCAAACAGGGTCTTCTTTCACAGAAAGTCCAACTAGGGAAATGTCAGCAGACACATTTCCTCTCTCACTGGGTGAGAACGTTAAAACTTCTGAACCACGAAGGTACACGTACACGTAAGAGCCCCACCTATTTAAAAGAATACATTAGATAGGTTGGGGTTTGAGTATGGACTGAACCTAGTGGGGAGGGGTGTTATGTATGCAGGTTTGAATGTTATTGGTTTAGTTTGAACTGTTCTTGTAAAATGTCAAATATGATTGGTTTAAAAAGTGCTGGAAAAACCCTGCACTCTGATTGGCTGGCAACTGCAGCTGCTGGCTATAGGTAGCAGCCGCAGCCCAGCCAAATCGGGTCTGTTATGAGCTGTAGTCACTAATAAACTCTTCACTGAAGCACTCCGCGTTTGACTCTTCATGCAAATCTAACAGTTTTTATCCCCAAATAAGAATACCTACAGTGTATTATGCAAAACTTTTCATACATTTTTGTTAGCTCTTCACCTTAGCCTGCCTTGATTTTGTGGCTTCTGTGAGATCAAAAGTATTCCCCCCCAGAAACTCACCGTTAAAACAAATGCACCTTACCTGAACAGATAGGTGGGGTAGGTTAATTTACTTTAGCTCTCCTATGTTTACTGTCTGGGACCAGGACAAGCATGAGAGAAAATGGCAAAGCAGTGTAACATGGTACAAGTGACATTTTGATTCCATTTAGAATTCCTTCTGTAAAATCAGTATTCTTCATTTGGCTTGTAATGGCTAACCAGTTCTGAGTCTCAGGTGAGTCTCTGTTCCCTCATTAGTACTAGGGTGAAGTGAGAATATAAACATTATCATTTGGGAATTCCATTTATTGTTAACATGTCTGTTTTTATTTGTGCTTTTGAAAATTCAGAAACATTACACTGCCTGTCCCCCAATCTTTAATACTTAGGAACAGACCCAAGTTATATGGCTGAAGAAGTCCTTCAGACAATGCATTTCTGGATCTTAAGCTGTCCACGTGTCATTTGTGAGCACTTTCTGAGTTTATAGGGTTTATATTATTATTTTTGTTGTTGTTCAGTTGCTAAATTGTGTCTGACTCTTCATGACCCCATGGCCCTAGCACATCAGACACCACTGTCTCTTGGAGTTTGCCAAATCCATGTTCATTGCATTGAGGATACTACCTAACCATCTCATCCTCTCCCATCCCTTTCTCCTTTTGCCTTCAATCTTTCCCAACCATCAGGGCCTTTTCCAATGAGTTCTCTCTTCTCATTGGAGAGCAACAAAGATGATTAGGGGATTGGAGGCTAAAACATATAAAGAACTGTTGCTGGAAACGGGTATGTCTAGCTTAATGAAAAGAAGGTCTGGGAGTGACATGATAGCAATGTTCTTCTTTCTCAGGGTTTGCCACAAAGAAGAGGGAGTCAAGCTATTCTCCAATAGGGACAAGAAGCAATGGATGGAAACTAATCAAGGAGAGAAGCAACCTAGAACTAGGAAGAAATTTCCTGACAATTAAAACAATTAATCAGTAAAATAACTTGTCTCCAGAAATTGTGAACGCTCCAAACCTGGATGTTTTTAAGAAGAGGTTGGACTGAAATGGTATTGCCTGAAATGATGTAGGGTTTTCTGCCTGAGAAAGGTTGGACTAGAAGACCTCCAAGGTCCCTTCCAACTCTATTATTCTATTCTAGTTATATAGACATGGTGGCCAAAGTATTTGAGCTTCAACTCATAGTACACTTTATGGCCAAGAGTTAGCCTGCTGTTTTTCCTTTAAGGGACATTTTCACATACTTGAACATAGAATGTTAAGTTTCCTGAACATCAACAAGTGTCTATTTCAAGATTGTACTATTGCATTGGAAAGGGTCCTCATCTAATCCCAGTTGGAAAAGAAATAATTTTGGGGAACATTCTTCAGTAAAAGGACACTGGATGGGGGAGCTTATCCTTCCCATTGTTAGCACTATTGTTCTCTTTTAGCAATTGAATTGTTAATGATTTCTATATGTGTATGAGTGGAGTTTTAATTTCATGTATTGTTTATTTTGATTGCCCAAGCAGTTCTAAATTAGAAAACTCTGATTTCTAGTTTACTTTTGTCTTTGATAAAAAAATTAGGTATAGAATGAAGCAAATAACATCTTTTTAAATAGGGGATATATTCCCAAAACTTTTTTTAAAGGCACAGTTGAATAAAAAACACCCACAATTTCATTTTAGAAGAAAAGGAAGAAATTTGGAGTAAAAGCTGGTTGAAAATTTAGGCTTATTCATTCATTTTTCCCTTGTAATATTTGAATGTATAAACCCACACCTCCTCAGTGGCTTCAATGTGATCATTTAAAAACAAAATGAGAGCCAGTTTGATACAATGGTTAAGGCAACAGGTGAGAAGCCAGGAGACTACCATTCTAGTCCCACTTGGCCACAAAGGCAGCTGGGTGACCTTGGGCCAGTCACTTTCTCGCAGCCCTAGGAAGGAGGCAATGGCAAACCACTTTTGAAAAAATTTGCCAAGAAAACTGCAGGGACATATAGAATAGAATAGAATTCTTTATTGGCCAAGTGCGATTGGTCACACAAGGAATTTGTCTTGGTGCAAATGATCTCAGTGTACATAAAAGAAAAGATACATTCATCAAGAGTCAAGAATCATAAGGTACAACACTTAATAGTCATAGGGTAAAATAAGCAATAAAATCATACTAGGAAACAGTCAATATAATATTTTTTTAATAATTTTTTTTAAAAAATTAAAAACAAAAACAACAAATAAAACCATATTCTGATTCTACAGTGTGTTGGTTGGGTACATATATCTTGTGCGCATAATGATATTATCATACATTTCTTATTTAATTATATTTATAACCATTCTAATTAACATTTTATATCATATTGTTTGATTATTATATTATCATTAAGATTATAGTTGTTATCTTTCAAAAATATAATTTATCCTTACTAAGTTATACTCATTCTCTTATTCTTTCAAAATCATTATGTTATAAGATGTTATCGCTATTACCACATATTTCAGTTTCTTATTCTTCTGTTTAACCATTTATAAAATAAATTCCAAATCTTATAATACTCTTTCTTCCTGTTCTTTAATTGCCATTGTTAATCTACTCATTCCCACACATTCCATTATTTTCTTAAATTGTTTCCTCCTCTGTTGGAATTTTCTCATTTTTCCAATTTTGTGCAAATACAATTCTAGCTGCTGTTAATACATTAGTAATCAAATATGTTATCTCTCTGTTATAACTTTCAGGCAAAATTCCCAATAAAAATATCTCTGGTTTTAAATCTACATGTTGTTTTATCATTTTTTCCAACCATGTGTGTATTTTAGTCCAATATCTTTTAGCATCAATACATGTCCACCACATATGGGTAATAAGATCCAGGTGTCTGGTGACATTTCTAACATTTCGCCGATTTATCTTTGAACATTTTTGCTATTCTTGCTGGGAGTAAATGCCATCTGTAAAACATCTTATACAAATTCGCTTTATAGGCCATTGACATGGTTAGTTTATAATTTCTGGTCCATAGTTTCTGCCATTTATCCAGATAATCAATATAATATTGACTGTTCAATATTCAGACAGTCTGAGAGTTGGACACGATTGAATGGAAGAGGGGGGAAAAACCCAAGACACAGTTGTTGCTTACAGACTATGTTAAACCATAATGTGATTTGTTTAATTTGTTTAAAATGTGAATCCAAAGTTTCGAGTTAGGGGTGCACCCAGTCATTAGGATTGGTTCAACAAACCATAGCATGTGAGCCTAATCTAAGAATTGTCTCCTTTGCCAGGTAAACTAATTTGAAAACATGTAATATGTTTCCTATTTTTTCTACATTTATCCTCTTTGTTTCTGTTATGTATGCAGGTTTGAATGTCATTGGTTAAGTTTGAAGTGTTCTTGTAAAATGTCAGAAATGATTGGTTTAAAAAGTGCAGGAAAACCCTGCACTCTGATTGGCTGGCAACTGCGGCTGCTGGCTATAAGTAGCAGCCGCATCCCAGCCAAATCGGGTCTGTTAGGAGCTGTAGTCACTACTAAACTCTTCACTGAAGCACTCCGCGTCTGACTTTTTATGCAAATCTAACACTGGCGATGAAGGTGGGATCCTTCCCGAAGAAAAGACAACGCGGAGAACAAGCTGAGAGAGATGGCTGTGCTGAACACGCCCCCAGCCCCGTTCGATCCAACAGCAGAAGGCTGGGACTTGTATGCAGATCGTTTCCAAATGTATTTGGAGGGAAATGATCTTGCCGACATTTCCAACAAGCGGAAGAGGGCGGTCTTTCTCCCGCACTGCGGTCCGGCCATTTTCAAGATGGCAAAGGCATTGGCGGGAGCTGCAGACGTGAAGGTAATGGACTGGCCCGACTTAGAAAAGTTGTTAAGAGCCCATTACACGCCACAAGTATCGTGCCTCATGAAGAGACACGAATTCTACCATCAGGATCAAGGGGAAAGTGAAAACGTTAATGACTTCGTGGCAAGTTTAAGGGACATTGGGGGTGCATGTGAGTTTATCAACTTAGAAGAGGCCATGCGCGATCGATTTGTTCTAGGCCTAAAAGACAAGGTTTTGCAGAGCAAATTATTAGTGAAACCTAAGATCACGCTTAAGGAGGCCATAGAAGAAGCTTCTTCAGCGGAAGCTACCAAGTCCTCAGCAGCAGCCATGAAGAAAATTAACAAGTCCAAGCCATCCTGATGTGGAAAAATCCACAACAACCCATTGCGAGCAAATAGATTCTGATTCAGACTGTAGTGAGGTGGAGGAAGGAATTTATAGACTCAGAATGGAGAAGAAAAGGACAGACCTTGGAAGAAAGAGGCAAGACTTTTATTGCAGAGGTTGTGGGGGGCCACCCCGCACTGAATGCAAGTTTTTGATACCATCTGTCTCCGTTGTGAAAAAAGAGGTCACCTAGCAAGAGTCTGCAAATCATCCAGAACTCCACCAAGCAGAAAGAAGTTTCCTGACAAAGAATTCAAGCATAACAACTTCAGTGAGAAAATGGGGCAACACAGAAGCAAATGGGAAGAATGGAACTCATCAAACAGTCACTATTGGTCATTCTTCACCCTTAAGAAGCAGAAAAGTACATGTGAAGGTACTTATTGAAGGAAGGCCTTGCCAAATGGAAGTGGACTCAGGCTCCTATTTATCTATGGTGTCATGGGACACTATTCACAGGCTACTTCCCAACATTCAGAAGAAGCATTTCCAGAAGCAAGCACTGACTCTTAAAGACTACCAAGGGAACAAGATTCCAGTAGTTGGAACAAGAGAATTCATCATGAAGTTCAAAGGCCACACCAAACGTTTGCCCCTGACCATCGTGGACAAGGACCGCCCAAGCTTGCTGGGACTTGAGTGGTTCAATCCACTAGGCATCGAGGTGACTGGCATCAATCATGTGAGCAACACTGAATGGGAGGAGGCCTTGAAGTCTGAGTTTCCAGAGGTCTTCAGCAACGGATTGGGCAAGTATATGGGGACCCCTATCACTTTCAACCTAGATCCCAGGGTGCCCCAATTCGTTTAAAGCCCAGAAGGGTCCCATTTGCCTTAAAGGAAAAATTGATGCACAATTAGATAAACTAATAGCTCAAGGAGTTTTAGAGCCCACTGACCACTCCAGATGGGAGACACCCATAGTCACACCAGTCAAGACTGATGGGTCAGTAAGAATCTGTGGAGACTATAAGGGGACATTGAACCATGTGCTTCAGCAGAGCGCATATCCAGTTCCAGTGGTGCATCATTTATTACATTCACTTGGCAGGGGCACAGTCTTTGCCAAATTGGATCTGGCCCAGGCATATCAACAACTAACAGTTGATGATGCCACTGCAGAGGCCCAAACCATTGTGACTCATAGAGGTGCCTTCAAATGTAAAAGGTTACAGTTTGGAGTAAGCGTGGCACCAGGCATCTTCCAAAGCCTTATGGAAAGGATGCTCCAAGGACTGCCAGGGGTAGTGCCTTACTTTGATGATGTGTTAATCTCTGCTGAAAATGACACTCAATTACAAGAGAGACTCAGAGAAGTCCTTACCAGATTCAAGAAAGGGATTAAAAGTCAAGGAAGAAAAATGCACTCTTAGAACTGACAAGGTTGAGTTCTTGGGCTATATGATTGACAAGCATGGCATCCACCCTACAGATGCCAAGGTTCAAGCAATCAAAGAAGCCCCTAGACCAAAATGCAAAACAGATTTGCAAGCCTTCCTTGGACTTATTAACGTTTATCACATGTTCCTACCTCAGAAGGCAACCATTGCAGAACCATTGCACAGATTGCTTGACAAAAAGTCTGTTTGGGTCTGGGGCAGGAAGGAACAATCAGCATTTAACAGTATTAAAAGACTAATCACGTCTGATGCTGTACTCATACAGTTCTCTGAGAATTTGCCTGTTGTACTGACTTGTGATGCATCCCCCTTTGGAGTGTGGGGTGTTTTGAGCCACAGGCTTCCCAGCGGGAGGGAAGCCCCTATTGCATTTTACTCTCACACCTTGACCAAAGCAGAGAGGAATTACAGCCAATTGGACAAGGAAGCATTGGCAATTGTTGCAGCTATCAAGAAATTTCATGAGTATTTATATGGGAGAACATTTACCATTGTCACAGATCACAAACCTTTGTTAGGCATTGTGGCAGGATACAAACCTACAACCACTATCCTGTCACCAAGAATGCTGAGGTGGACTGAATTTCTTGCTGCTTATTCATACAAACCTATCCACAAGCCTGGCAAGGACATTGGACATGCTGATGCCTTGAGTCGTTGCCCTCTTCCTTGTCACAAGGAGTTTGAACCTGAGGCACACACCTTATTCCTAGAAACTGTTGCCAAGCTTCCAGTACACGCTGCTGAAATTGCCAGAGAGACTGCCAAAGACACTTTATTGGCTCCTATTATAGGCTGGATTAAGAAAGGTTGGCCTCTTCAAGATCTACCTCACCTTGCCCAACCTTTTAAGTCCAGGCAAACTGAATTATCTGTATTAAGAGGATGTATTTTGTGGGGTAACAGGGTGGTTATTCCTGCAAAACTGCAAGAGAGGTTTTGGAAATGTTACATGAGGGTCATCCTGGTATTGTAAGGATGAAGGGATTGGCCAGGAGTTATGTATGGTGGCCAGGTATTGACAAAATGGTTGAAAACTGGGTTGCATCTTGTCCCAACTGTCAGGTAGTCAGGCCTGCCCCACCTCTCGCCCCCCCAACAGGAATGGGAATGTCCTAGGGGCCCATGGTCTAGGATTCACATTGATTTCGCTGGCCCTACCAGAGGCACACCTTCCTTATTATAGTAGATGCATATTCCAAATGGCTAGAGGTAATCCCTATGGCATCCACCACAACTGATGCTGTCATCAAGCAGCTCAAAAACTTTTGTAACCCACGGGTTACCTGATGTTCTTGTCTCTGACAATGGCCCTCAATTTACATCTAACCTTTTTGAATCCTATTTAGCACAACAGGGTATCAGATATGCACTGACTGCCCCTGGGCACCCTCGCTAACGGCTGGGCTGAATGCATGGTACGTTTTACCAAGGAAAGCTTCAGCAATTGGGTCCTGGGGACATCACTGAGAAAGTTGAAAACTTCTTAGTGTTCAGCACATCACTCCTAACCCATCAACTAACTTATCCCCAGCAGAGTTGTTGATGGGTAGGAAACTTAGGTCTCCCCTTGACCACCTTCATCCCTCTTACGCACCCAATGCACCACTTGATTCCACTAGCAAAGTTCGCATGTTCAGTGTGGGTGATTCTGTTTATGCTAAGAACCTTATGGGTGAACCTTCATGGATTCCTGCTGAAATAACTCAAATAACTGGCCCTCGTTCTTACAGGGTACAAACAGAGGATGGTGTCCTCTGGAGCAGGCACATTGATCAGTTAAGATCCAGATTACCTCAGGAACATCGCAATTGTTCCTCTCTAGTTCCCATACCTAATGCCTTTTCTAGGGGAAGGGGAGGAGCATGAGGATAATCAGCAAGCAAGAATCAACCCCATGTGTAATGAGCCATTATGACAGGAACCATCCCAAACCTGTCACAATGCCAAAATCCATCCTTACAAGTGGAAGATTGCACATCACTACCTGACTTGGGTGCTGACATTGGGCTGAGATGGGTTGGGAGGAGAGACCAGATTCTAACAATCAAACAGGGTCTTCTTTCAGGAAGTCCAACTAGGGAAATGTCAGCAGACACATTTCTCTCTCACTGGGTGAGAACGTTAAAACTTCTGAACCATGAAGGTCTACACGACACGTAAGAGCCCCACCTATTTAAAAGAATACATTAGATAGGTTGGGGTTTGAGTATGGACTGAACCTAGTGGGGAGGGGTGTTATGTATGCAGGTTTGAATGTCATTGGTTTAGTTTGAACTGTTCTTGTAAAATGTCAAATATGATTGGTTTAAAAAGTGCTGGAAAACCCTGCACTCTGATTGGCTGGCAACTGCAGCTGCTGGCTATACAGTAGCAGCCGCAGCCCAGCCAAATCGGGTCTGTTATGAGCTGTAGTCACTAATAAACTCTTCACTGAAGCACTCAGCGTTTGACTCTTCATGCAAATCTAACAGTTTTATCCCCAAATAAGAATACCTACAGTGTATTATGCAAAACTTTTCATACATTTTTGTTAGCTCTTCACCTTAGCCTGCCTTGATTTTGTGGCTTCTGTGAGATCAAAAGTATCCCCCCCCAGAAACTCACCGTTAAAACAAATGCACCTTACCTGAACAGATAGGTGGGGTAGGTTAATTTACTTTAGCTCTCCTATGTTTACTGTCTGGGACCAGGACAAGCATGAGAGAAAATGGCAAAGCAGTGTAACATGGTACAAGTGACATTTTGATTCCATTTAGAATCCCCTCTGTAAAATCAGTATTCTTCATTTGCATTGTAATGGCCAACCAGTTCTGTGTCTCGGGTGACTTGTTCCCTCATTAGTACTAGGGTGAAGTGAGAATATAAACATTATCATTTGGGAATTCCATTTATTGTTAACATGTCTGTTTTTATTTGTGCTTTTGAAAATTCAGAAACATTACACTGCCTGTCCCCCAATCTTTAATACTTAGGAACAGACCCAAGTTATATGGCTGAAGAAGTCCTTCAGACAATGCATTTCTGGATCTTAAGCTGTCCACGTGTCATTTGTGAGCACTTTCTGAGTTTATAGGGTTTATATTATTATTTTTGTTGTTGTTCAGTTGCTAAATTGTGTCTGACTCTTCATGACCCCATGGCCCTAGCACATCAGACACCACTGTCTCTTGGAGTTTGCCAAATCCATGTTCATTGCATTGAGGATACTACCTAACCATCTCATCCTCTCCCATCCCTTTCTCCTTTGCCTTCAATCTTTCCCAACCATCAGGGCCTTTTCCAATGAGTTCTCTCTTCTCATTGGAGAGCAACAAAGATGATTAGGGGATTGGAGGCTAAAACATATAAAGAACTGTTGCTGGAAACGGGTATGTCTAGCTTAATGAAAAGAAGGTCTGGGAGTGACATGATAGCAATGTTCTTCTTTCTCAGGGTTTGCCACAAAGAAGAGGGAGTCAAGCTATTCTCCAATAGGGACAAGAAGCAATGGATGGAAACTAATCAAGGAGAGAAGCAACCTAGAACTAGGAAGAAATTTCCTGACAATTAAAACAATTAATCAGTAAAATAACTTGTCTCCAGAATTGTGAACACTCCAAACCTGGATGTTTTTAAGAAGAGGTTGGACTGAAATGGTATTGCCTGAAATGATATAGGATTTTCTGCCTGAGAAAGGTTGGACTAGAAGACCTCCAAGGTCCCTTCCAACTCTATTATTCTATTCTAGTTATATAGACATGGTGGCCAAAGTATTTGAGCTTCAACTCATAGTACACTTTATGGCCAAGAGTTAGCCTGCTGTTTTTCCTTTAAGGGACATTTTCACATACTTGAACATAGAATGTTAAGTTTCCTGAACATCAACAAGTGTCTATTTCAAGATTGTACTATTGCATTGGAAAGGGTCCTCATCTAATCCCAGTTGGAAAAGAAATAATTTTGGGGAACATTCTTCAGTAAAAAGGACACTGGATGGGGGGGGAGCTTATCCTTCCCCATTGTTAGCACTATTGTTCTCTTTTAGCAATTGAATTGTTAATGATTTCTATATGTGTATGAGTGGAGTTTTAATTTCATGTATTGTTTATTTTGATTGCCCAAGCAGTTCTAAATTAGAAAACTCTGATTTCTAGTTTACTTTTGTCTTTGATAAAAAAAAATTAGGTATAGAATGAAGCAAATAACATCTTTTTAAATAGGGGATATATTCCCAAAACTTTTTTTAAAGGCACAGTTGAATAAAACAACACCCACAATTTCATTTTAGAAGAAAAGGAAGAAATTTGGAGTAAAAGCTGGTTGAAAATTTAGGCTTATTCATTTTTTCCCCTTGTAATATTTGAATGTATAAACCCACACCTCCTCAGTGGCTTCAATGTGATCATTTAAAAACAAAATGAGAGCCAGTTTGATACAATGGTTAAGGCAACAGGTGAGAAGCCAGGAGACTACCATTCTAGTCCCACTTGGCCACAAAGGCAGCTGGGTGACCTTGGGCCAGTCACTTTCTCGCAGCCCTAGGAAGGAGGCAATGGCAAACCACTTTTGAAAAAATTTGCCAAGAAAACTGCAGGGACATATAGAATAGAATAGAATTCTTTATTGGCCAAGTGCGATTGGTCACACAAGGAATTTGTCTTGGTGCAAATGATCTCAGTGTACATAAAAGAAAAGATACATTCATCAAGAGTCAAGAATCATAAGGTACAACACTTAATAGTCATAGGGTAAAATAAGCAATAAAATCATACTAGGAAACAGTCAATATAATATTTTTTTAATAATTTTTTTTAAAAAATTAAAAACAAAAACAACAAATAAAACCATATTCTGATTCTACAGTGTGTTGGTTGGGTACATATATCTTGTGCGCATAATGATATTATCATACATTTCTTATTTAATTATATTTATAACCATTCTAATTAACATTTTATATCATATTGTTTGATTATTATATTATCATTAAGATTATAGTTGTTATCTTTCAAAAATATAATTTATCCTTACTAAGTTATACTCATTCTCTTATTCTTTCAAAATCATTATGTTATAAGATGTTATCGCTATTACCACATATTTCAGTTTCTTATTCTTCTGTTTAACCATTTATAAAATAAATTCCAAATCTTATAATACTCTTTCTTCCTGTTCTTTAATTGCCATTGTTAATCTACTCATTCCCACACATTCCATTATTTTCTTAAATTGTTTCCTCCTCTGTTGGAATTTTCTCATTTTTCCAATTTTGTGCAAATACAATTCTAGCTGCTGTTAATACATTAGTAATCAAATATGTTATCTCTCTGTTATAACTTTCAGGCAAAATTCCCAATAAAAATATCTCTGGTTTTAAATCTACATGTTGTTTTATCATTTTTTCCAACCATGTGTGTATTTTAGTCCAATATCTTTTAGCATCAATACATGTCCACCACATATGGGTAATAAGATCCAGGTGTCTGGTGCCATTTCTAACATTTCGCCGATTTATCTTTGAACATTTTTGCTATTCTTGCTGGGAGTAAATGCCATCTGTAAAACATCTTATACAAATTCGCTTTATAGGCCGTTGACATGGTTAGTTTATAATTTCTGGTCCATAGTTTCTGCCATTTATCCAGATTTATTTATTTATTTATTTATTAATGGGACTTATATGCGCCCCACCTCCGAAGACTCGGTGCTCACAACTAAAACAACAACAACAATAAATAATTTAAAAGCAAATTAAACTAAATAAGCCCCATTACAATTACAGTACACCCATAAAATCCTTAAAACTATCCCATAAAAACCATCCCGTCCCAGAAAATCACAACCCGGATTGGTTAAACAACCAGGTCTTCAGGTCATGGCGGAAGGTGCGGAGGTCAGGGGCCAGCGGAGCTCCAGGGAAGTTGGTTCCAGAGGTCTGGGGCGCTATAGAATAGGCTGTCGTCGGGGACGCCAGCGGCATTGGCCAGCCGATGGGACCCCAAAGAGTCCTTGCCTATGTGCTCGCTGGGCGGTTGGCATTGATGTCGGCAGGAGCAGCTCCCTTAAATATTGGGGACCCATGTCATGAAGGACTTTGAATGTTAACACTAAAACCTTGAATCTCACCCGGGCGCAACCGGTAGCCAATGAAGGCAGCGCAGGAGGGGGGTAACATGGGAGAACCGGAAACTCCCATCACCACCAGCGCCGCGCATTCTGCACCAGCTGCAATCTCGGATGGTATGCAAGGGCAGTCCTAAATAGAGCGTTGCAGTAGTCGAGTCTGGAGATAACAAGGGCATGAGTAACCGTCGCAGGGCATCGGTCCAGAAAAGGGCGCAGCTGGCGAACCAGACGAAGCTGGGCAAAGGCCCCCTGGCGACGGCCCCCCCTGCTCCTCAACCGGAGCCGTCCAGGAGGACCCCAGATTCCGCCCTATCCACAGGGGTAATACCACTCCCCTATGGCCAAAGATGAACACTCCAAACTGGGCCGAGAGGCGGCGGTACACACAGCCACTCAGTCTTGGCGGGTTGAGGCGAAGCATGTTTCCGTTCATCCAAATCCGTACCGCATCCAGACACTGGGTCATCAGGGAGAGGGCATCACCGATCTGGTTCGGTGGAAATGTACAGCTGAGTATCATCAGCGTACTGATGAAACTCACCCCAAAACCACGGATGATCTCACCCAGCGGCTTCATGTAGATGTTAAATAGCAGGGGGAGAGGACCGACCCTGAGGGACCCCACAAGAGAGCACCCTCGGGTGACCTCTGCCCCCGCCAACACCGACTGCGATGCCCGAGGAGGTAGGAGGTGAACCACAGCACAGTGCCCCCTATACCCAACCCCCGTGCGTCGCAGGAGATACCATGGTCGATGGTATCGAAAGCTGAGAGATCTAATAGGACCAGGACAGAGGAAAACCCCTGTCGAGCCCTCCAGAGATCATCCATCAGTGCGACCAATGCCGTCTCGTGCTGAAACCAGGCGGAAGCCCGATTGATACGGATCCAGGTAGTCAGCTTCATCCAGGAAAAGCGAAACTGCTGAGCCACCACCTCTCAACAACCTTCGCTAAAAAGCGAAGGTTGGAGACTGACAAAGTTGTCTAACACGGTAGGGTCCAGGGCAGGCTTCTTCAGAAGGGGTCTCACCGCCTCCTTCAAGGCAGTGGGAAAACGCCCTAATGAAGCGTTGACAACTGCCCGAGCCAGCCCTGGTGACCTCCCTGGCGGCATAAGCCAGCCAGGAAGGGCACGGGTCCAACAAACATGTGGTGGAACTCAGTCGCATAATCCCGTCCACTTCATCCTCGGAAACAGAATCGAACTCATCCCAGATTACTGGCCAGACTGCCAGCATCCGTTCCTCAGACCACAAATCAGAGGGCAACCGCTCCGAATCCGACGATCTTATCAACAGATGTTGACCAAACTCCTCAGCCCTGCCCCGCTGGGTCGCCCCTCCCTACATGAAGGAGAGAAGCGGGTCACCCGAAAAGCAGGCGGCTGGGCGGTTATCTCTGGGACGCTATGAGGGCGGAGAGATAGGACCTTCTCGCCCTCACAGCTACCAGGTAAGTCCTAATATAGGCTCTTAGCTGGGCTCGATCGGACTGGGAACGGGTGGACCTCCACCTGCTCTCTAAGCCCCTCCGACGGCGTTTCATCTCCCGGAGCTCCTCCGAGTACCAAGGAGCCATCCGGGATCCACGACGTGTGAGGGGTCGCATGGGGACAACCCTGTCGAGAGCCTCTGAAGCGGCCTGCTGCCAAGCAGCTGCCAGGTCCTCAACAGAGCTGTGGGCTGTTCAATATTCAGACAGTCTGAGAGTTGGACACGATTGAATGGAAGAGGGGGGAAAAACCCAAGACACAGTTGTTGCTTACAGACTATGTTAAACCATAATGTGATTTGTTTAATTTGTTTAAAATGTGAATCCAAAGTTTCGAGTTAGGGTGCACCCAGTCATTGGATTGGTTCAACAAAGTAATCTAATTTGAGTTTCTGCAGTCATTAGATTGGTTCAACAAACCATAGCATGTGAGCTAATCTAAGAAAACTAATTTGAAAACATGTAATATGTTTCTTATTTTTTCTACATTTATCCTCTTTGTTTCTGTTTTGTATGCAGGTTTGAATGTCATTGGTTAAGTTTGAACTGTTCTTGTAAAATGTCAGAAATGATTGGTTTAAAAAGTGCAGGAAAACCCTGCACTCTGATTGGCTGGCAACTGTGGCTACTGGCTATAAGTAGCAGCCGCAGTCCACCCAAATCGGGTCTGTTATGAGCTGTAGTCACTACTAAACTCTTCACTGAAGCACTCCGCGTCTGACTCTTCATGCAAATCTAACACTGGCGATGAAGGTGGGATCCTTCCGAAGAGAAGACAACGCGGAGAACAAGCTGAGAGATGGCTGTGCTGAACACCCCCCCCGTTCGATCCGACAGCAGAAGACTGGGACTTGTATGCAGATCGTTTCCAAATGTATTTGGAGGGAAATGATCTTGCCGACATTTCCAACAAGCGGAAGAGGGCGGTCTTTCTCCCACTGCGGTCCGGCCGTTTTCAAGATGGCGAAGGCATTGGCGGGAGCTGCAGACGTGAAGGTAATGGACTGGCCCGACTTAGAAAAGTTATTAAGAGCCCATTACACCACAAGTATCGTGCCTCATTAAGAGACACGAATTCTACCGTCGGGATCAAGGGAAAGAAAACGTTAATGACTTCGTGGCAAGTTTAAGGGACATTGGGGTGCATGTGAGTTTATCAACTTAGAAGAGGCCATGCGCGATCGATTTGTTCTAGGCCTAAAAGACAAGGTTTTGCAGAGCAAATTATTAATGAAACCTAAGATCACGCTTAAGGAGGCCATAGAAGAAGCTTCTTCAGCGGAAGCTACCAAGTCCTCAGCAGCAGCCATGAAGAAAATTAACAAGGCCGAAGCCATCCTGATGTGGAAAAATCCACAACAACCCATTGCGAGCAAATAGATTCTGATTCAGACTGTAGTGAGGTGGAGGAAGGAATTTATAGACTCAGAATGGAGAAGAAAAGGAAAGACCTTGGAAGAAAGAGGCAAGACTTTTATTGCAGAGGTTGTGGGGGCCACCCCCGCACTGAATGCAAGTTTTTGATACCATCTGCCCGTTTGAAAAAAAGAGGTCACCTAGCAAGAGTCTGCAAATCATCCAGAACTCCACCAAGCAGAAAGAAGTTTCCTGACAAAGAATTCAAGCCTAACAACTTCAGTGAGAAAATGGGGCAACACAGAAGCAAATGGGAAGAATGAAACTCATCAAACAGTCACTATTGGTCATTCTTCACCCTTAAGAAGCAGAAAAGTACATGTGAAGGTACTTATTGAAGGAAGGCCTTGCCAAATGGAAGTGGACTCAGGCTCCTATTTATCTATGGTGTCATGGGACACTATTCACAGGCTACTTCCCAACATTCAGAAGAAGCATTTCCAGAAGCAAGCACTGACTCTTAAAGACTACCAAGGGAACAAGATTCCAGTAGTTGGAACAAGAGAATTCAACGTGAAGTTCAAAGGCCACACCAAACGTTTGCCCCTGACCATCGTGGACAAGGACCGCCCAAGCTTGCTGGGACTTGAGTGGTTCAATCCACTAGGCATCGAGGTGACTGGCATCAATCACGTGAGCAACACTGAATGGGAGGAGGCCTTGAAGTCTGAGTTTCCAGAGGTCTTCAGCGACGGATTGGGCAAGTATATGGGGACCCCTATCACTTTCAACCTAGATCCCAAGGTGCCCCCAATTCGCTTAAAGCCCAGAAGGGTCCCATTTGCCTTAAAGGAAAAAATTGATGCACAATTAGATAAACTAATAGCTCAAGGAGTTTTAGAGCCCACTGACCACTCCAGATGGGAGACACCCATAGTCACACCAGTCAAGACTGATGGGTCAGTAAGAATCTGTGGAGACTATAAGGGGACATTGAACCATGCTTCAGCAGAGCATATCCAGTTCCAGTGGTGCATCATTTATTACATTCACTTGGCAGGGGCACAGTCTTTGCCAAATTGGATCTGGCCCAGGCATATCAACAACTAACAGTTGATGATGCCACTGCAGAGGCCCAAACCATTGTGACTCATAGAGGTGCCTTCAAATGTAAAGGTTACAGTTTGGAGTAAGCGTGGCACCAGGCATCTTCCAAAGCCTTATGGAAAGGATGCTCCAAGGACTGCCAGGGTAGTGCCTTACTTTGATGATGTGTTAATCTCTGCTGAAAATGACACTCAATTACAAGAGAGACTCAGAGAAGTCCTTACCAGATTCAAGAAAGCGGGGTTAAAAGTCAAGGAAGAAAAATGCACTCTTAGAACTGACAAGGTTGAGTTCTTGGGCTATGATTGACAAGCATGGCATCCACCCTACAGATGCCAAGGTTCAAGCAATCAAAGAAGCCCCTAGACCAAAATGCAAAACAGATTTGCAAGCCTTCCTTGGACTTATTAACTTTTATCACATGTTCCTACCTCAGAAGGCAACCATTGCAGAACCATTACACAGATTGCTTGACAAAAGTCTGTTTGGGTCTGGGGCAGGAAGGAACAATCAGCATTTAACAGTATTAAAAGACTAATCACGCCTGATGCTGTACTCATACAGTTCTCTGAGAATTTACCTGTTGTACTGACTTGTGATGCATCCCCTTTGGAGTGGGGGGGTTTGAGCCACAGGCTTCCCAGCGAGGGAAGCCCCTATTGCATTTTACTCACACCTTGACCAAAGCAGAGAGGAATTACAGCCAATTGGACAAGGAAGCATTGGCAATTGTTGCAGCTATCAAGAAATTTCATGAGTATTTATATGGGAGAACATTTACCATTGTCACAGATCACAAACCTTTGTTAGGCATTGTGGCAGGAGACAAACCTACAACCACTATCCTGTCACCAAGAATGCTGAGGTGGACTGAATTTCTTGCTGCTTATTCATACAAACCTATCCACAAGCCTGGCAAGGACATTGGACATGCTGATGCCTTGAGTCGTTGCCCTCTTCCTTGTCACAAGGAGTTTGAACCTGAGGCACACACCTTATTCCTAGAAACTGTTGCCAAGCTTCCAGTACACGCTGCTGAAATTGCCAGAGAGACTGCCAAAGACACTTTATTGGCTCCTATTATAGGCTGGATTAAGAAAGGTTGGCCTCTTCAAGATCTACCTCACCTTGCCCAACCTTTTAAGTCCAGGCAAACTGAATTATCTGTATTAAGAGGATGTATTTTGTGGGGTAACAGGGTGGTTATTCCTGCAAAACTGCAAAGAGAGGTTTTGGAAATGTTACATGAGGGTCATCCTGGTATTGTAAGGATGAAGGGATTGGCCAGGAGTTATGTATGGTGGCCAGGTATTGACAAAATGGTTGAAAACTGGGTTGCATCTTGTCCCAACTGTCAGGTAGTCAGGCCTGCCCCACCTCTCGCCCCCAAACAGGAATGGGAATGTCCTAGGGGCCCATGGTCTAGGATTCACATTGATTTTGCTGGCCCTACCAGAGGGCACACCTTCCTTATTATAGTAGATGCATATTCCAAATGGCTAGAGGTAATCCCTATGGCATCCACCACAACTGATGCTGTCATCAAGCAGCTCAAAACATTTTTTTGTAACCCACGGGTTACCTGATGTTCTTGTCTCTGACAATGGCCCTCAATTTACATCTAACCTTTTGAATCCTATTTAGCACAACAGGGTATCAGACATGCCCTGACTGCCCCTGGGCACCCTTCGGCTAACGGCCGGGCTGAACGCATGGTACGTTTTACCAAGGAAAAGCTTCAGCAATTGGGTCCTGGGGACATCACTGAGAAAGTTGAAAAACTTCTTAGTGTTCAGCACATCACTCCTAACCCATCAACTAACTTATCCCCAGCAGAGTTGTTGATGGGTAGGAAACTTAGGTCTCCCTTGACCGCCTTCATCCCTCTTATGCACCCAACGCACCACTTGATTCCACTAGCAAAGTTTGCACGTTCAGTGTGGGTGATTCTGTTTATGCTAAGAACCTTATGGGTGAACCTTCATGGATTCCTGCTGAAATAACTCAAATAACTGGCCCTCGTTCTTACAGGGTACAAACAGAGGATGGTGTCCTCTGGAGCAGGCACATTGATCAGTTAGATCCAGATTACCTCAGGAACATCGCAATTGTTCCTCTCTAGTTCCCATACCTAATGCCTTTCTAGGGGAAGGGAGGAGCATGAGGATAATCAGCAAGCAAGAATCAACCCCATGTGTAATGAGCCATTACGACAGGAACCATCCCAAAACCTGTCACAATGCCAAAATCCATCCTTACAAGTGGAAGATTGCACATCACTACCTGACTTGGGTGCTGACATTGGGCTGGAGATGGGTTGGGAGGAGAGACCAGATTCTAACAATCAAACAGGGTCTTCTTTCACAGGAAGTCCAACTAGGGAAATGTCAACAGACACATTTCCCTCTCACTGGGTGAGAACGTTAAAACTTCTGAACCACGAAGGTCTCAACGACACGTAAGAGCCCCACCTATTGAAAAGAATACATTAGATAGGTTGGGGTTTGAGTATGGACTGAACCTAGGGGAGGGTTGTTATGTATGCAGGTTTGAATGTCATTGGTTAAGTTTGAACTGTTCTTGTAAAATGTCAGAAATGATTGGTTTAAAAGTGCGGAAAACCCTGCACTCTGATTGCCTGGCAACTGTGGCTGCTGGCTATAAGTAGCAGCCGCAGCCCAGCCAAATCGGGTCTGTTATGAGCTGTAGTCACTAATAAACTCTTCACTGAAGCAGTCCGCCTCTGACTCTTCATGCAAATCTAACAGTTCTTTTAGTGTTTTACTAAGTATTTGCTCAATTTTCATTGCCAGCTGGGCCTAGTCGTGGGTTCCAATGGCTAATTGAAACAGGCAGGGCCATGGAGGTTCCAGGAGTTTCTTCTTTATATAGAAATAGAGACATAAGGAAGCAGTTTAGATAAAGCATAAACCAGGCCTTCAGAACAGATGAGCACTTTGACTTTGTGGGCTTTAACCTCCCTGATTTTTAAAATGTTCTTTTCTTGGGTGAATCTCCCTCCTTCTCAAGTTTTAGCATGGCAAGGCTTTCTGTATTTTATGCATTGTTCCCATCTAGATTTCTGTTTGACAGGTAGTGAAAACTTACTGACTCATTTTTTTTCAGATATGCTGAGAATAGCACAATGGGAATTTAGAAGTGATTTGTTTTATATTTATAAGGAAACTTAAAACAGTTGTAGCAATATCAGTTTGTAAATGCAGAGATAGATGTCCATTTCTATTTGAACTGGGCAGTTAAATCATCTAGGGCAGGGCTGTTAAACTCCCGACCTGTGGACTGGTTGAGTCACGCACTGGCCATGCCCATGCCCAGTTTAGCAAAGGGGAAAAAAGTCCTGATACGTCATGTGACGCTGCCATGATGGCAGGAGTTTGTCACACCTGATCTAGGGCACCTCCATGGATTATTTTCAAATGTTCAGGGTACCTAGGGGAAACCCACAGGGCTATCAGAGAAGAGATGCAGTCTACATGCAGTAAACATATAAATAATTGTAAATATCTGAATCTGCACTGCACACTAAGCCACAAAGCCTGGTTTATAGTCCATAATCTGAATCCACAAACATGCTAAGTCAGAAACATACTAAGAAGAATATCTATGGAGAGTCTCAGTCATCCAGGTCATAGTTGTCTCAGAGGTGCTTTTTCAAAAGGCAACAGGACTGTTTTGCCTTGAGAAAGAAGGAAAGCTTCACTGATGAAGCTTCTTGGATGAGAAGTGAAATGTCTTCTTCCTGAAGGCAAAACAATCCAGTTGCCTTTTGAAAAACCATCTTTGAGAATACTAGGAAGAAGTTGAAGTATGACCTTGGCGCTTGTACAAAACCCATCCAGTCTCCAATACTGGCACTGAGACAGCAACGTCTATTATATAAGTTTCTATCAGTCACCAAGAGAAATAGAATAGAACAGAACAGAGTAACATGTCTCATTTTGCCCAAAAGAATACAATATTTCTTTGTATTGATGACACAGTCAAAGGGGAGGGGAGGACTCATCAGCAAACATATGTGATATGTGCCTTTGTACTATAAAAATCTGTGGAATACCATTTGATAGATTGCAGAAAAGCTTCTCTCTCGTTCTACCTCTCTCTTTTCCCTCTTCCTCTTTGACATACTGTTTTCCTTCTGTAGATAACTATCAGAGTGACAGAGGCAATAGTGTTTAACCCACAAAATAAACCAAATTGTTTATTTTATAGTTAAACAAACAATAGCTACCAATATATGGTTCAAAATTGGTACTTATCCAGGATGCTGTCTAGATCAGAGCAGAAGAGGTTTTTTTAAAATGAGGTTTTGGCCAGATGGTGATCTGCTCAGATATAATGTCTGTCAACAAAGAGAACCAGTAAGATGACATACAGATTATATTGTTACTCTGTGGTAAGATAGGTTGTCAATAGATTTTATAAATAAAAAAATATTGTTTGGTATTGCACTTGGAATTCAATAATGGTAATTATACTTTGGAAAGAGGAGACACCCTATTCTTTTCTACCTTCTCTGACTGTCTCATAGCTGACATTTTGACTTTAGGAGAAGCTGTTATAGATCTGGGTGACTGGGCTTTGAGTAGAAATGATTTACCCCCACATCAGGTGGAGATTTGTGCTGCCACATTAATTCAATTGGAAGATATATAGAGATTCATTCTAATGTCAAAGATTTCTTCAGATATTTTAACAAGGAATGTTACAAAAGTGGAACTATGTGTTCCACTTTTGGAAAAGTATTGTTATAGGCAATGATGTTAAGAGCCATGGTGGTACAGTGGTTAGAATGGAGTACTGTAGGCTAACTCAGTGCTAACTCCACGAGTTCGATTCTGAGCAGCTCAAGATTGACTAAACCTTCCATCCTTTCAAGGTTGGTAATATGCTGACTCTGTAAACTGCTTAGAGAACTGTAAAGCACTGTGAAGTGGTATATAGGTCTAAGTGCTATTGCTAATTATATCTCTCAGAAGATGCTGAACTGGATTTTTTTCCAAAGAAAATATAATGATATACTGGAAAGGTTTGAAGAGCAAGAGCTAAGAACAAGTTGTATAAGATGATTGTTAAGTTTGCATGAAGAGTCAGACGCGAGGAATTCCAGCAAAAGACTTTATTAATGACAACAGCTCGAATGGACCCGTCCGGTAAGGCTACGGCTGCTTATAGCCGGCAGCCGTAGCTGCTAGCCAATGGGAGTGCAGGGTTTCTTCCCGCACTATTTAAACCAATACCATTTGACATTTTACAAGACCAATTCAAATAAACCAATAACATTTAAACCTACATACATAACACCCCTCCCCACTAGGTTCAGTCCATACCAAACCCCAACCTATCTAATGTATTCCTTAAATAGGTGGGGCTCTTACGCAATGCTGAGACCTTCGTGGTTCAGAATCTTTATTGTTCTCACCAGTGAGAGGGGAAATGTGTCTGCTGACATTTCCCTGTTAGGACTTCCTGTGAAAGAAGACCCTGTTAGACTGTTAGAATCTGGTCTCTCCTCCCAACCCATCTCCATTCCAATGTCAACACCCAAGTCTGGTAGTGATGTACAATCTTCCACTTCTAAGGATGGATCTAGGCATTGTGACAGGGTTCGGATGGTTCCTGTCGTAATGACTCTACTTCTAAGGATGGATCTTGGCATTGTGACAGGGTTCGGATGGTTCCTGCCGCAATGGCTCGCTACACAAGGGGTTGATTCCTGTTTGCTGATATTCCTCCTGTTCCTCCCCTTCCCCTAGAAGAGACATCAGGTGAGGGACCTAGAGAGAGACAGGGCGATGTTCCTGAGTGAACCGATCTAAGTTGGTCAATGTGCCTGCTCCAGAGGAGGCCATCCTCTGTTTGAACCCTGTAAGAAAGAGGGCCAGTGATGTGAGTTATTTCAGCAGGAATCCACAAAGGTTCACCTGTAAGGTTCCTAGCATAGACAGAATCTCCCACACTGAAAGAACGAACTTTGGAAGTGGAATCCAGTGGTGTATTGGGTGCATAAGTGGGATGAAGTCGGTCAAGGGAAGACCTAGTTTCCTGCCCATTAACAACTCTGCTGGGGACAAGTTAGTTGATGGGCTAGGAGTGATGTGTTGAACACTAAGAAGCTTTTCAAGCTTTCAGAGATGTCCCCAGGACCCAGCTGCTGAAGCTTTTCTTTGGTAAAGCGCACATACGTTCAGCCCGCCGCTGGTCAAGGGTGCCCAGGGGCTGTAAGGGCATGTCTGATGCCCTGTTGAGCTAGAAAGGATTCAAAAATGTTAGACGTGAATTGAGGGCCATTGTCAGAGACAAGGACATCTGGTAACCCATGGGTTACAAAGAGCTTTTGAGCTGCTTGATAACAGCCTCAGTAGTAGTAGAAGTCATGAGAATAACCTCTAGCCATTTGGAGTATGCATCAACAATTACTAGAAACGTGTGCCCTCTTGTAGGACCTGCAAAATCAATGTGGATTCTAGACCATGGGCCCCTAGGACATTCCCATTCCTGTGGGGGCGTGAGGTGGGGCAGGCCTGACTACCTGGCAATTGGGACAAGATGCAACCCAGTTTTCAACCATTTTGTCAATACCTGGCCACCATACATAACTCCTGGCCAAACCTTTCATCCTTACAATCCCAGGATGACCCTCATGTAACATTTCCAAAACCTCCCTTTGCAGTTTTGCAGGAATAACCACCCTGTTACCCCACAAAATACATCCTCTTAATACAGATAATTCAGTTTGCCTGGATTTGAAAGGTTGAGCAAAGTGAGGTAGATCTTGAAGAGGCCAACCTTTCTTAATCCAGCCCATAACAGGTGCCAACACAGCATCTTTGGCAGATTCTCTGGCAATCTCAGCAGCATGGACTGGAAGCTTAGCAACGGTCTCCAGGAAAAAGGTGTGAGTCTCAAGTTCACAGTCCTCCTTGTGGCAAGGTAGTGGGCAACGACTCAGTGCATCAGCATGTCCAATGTCCTTGCCAGGCCTGTGAATCAGTTTGTAGGAGTAGGCTGCAAGAAATTCAGTCCACCTCAGCATTCTTGGTGACAGGATAATAGGTGTAGGTTTGTCTCCTGCCACGATGCCAAGCAAAGGTTTGTGATCTGTAACAATGGTGAATGACCTGCCATACAGATATTCATGAAATTTCTTAACAGCTGCAACAACTGCTAAAGCCTCCTTGTCCAATTGGCTGTAGTTCCTCTCTGCTTTGGACAGCGCAGAGTAGAATGCAATTGGGGCTTCCCGCCATTGGGAAGCCTGTGGCTCAAAACCCTCCCACTCCAAAAGGGGATGCATCACAAGTCAGAACAACAGGTAAATTCTCAGAGAATTGAATCAACACAGCATCAGACGTGATTAGTCTCTTAATACTGTTAAATGCTGACTGTTCCTTCCCCAGATCCAAGCAGCCTTCTTATCAAGTAAACGATGTAAGGGTTCAGCAATAGATGCTTTGTGAGGTAGAAACATGTGATAAAAGTTAATAAGGCCAAGGAAGGCTTGCAGATCTGACTTGCAACGAGGTTTAGGGGCTTCCTTGATCGCTTTAACCTTGGCATCAGTGGGGTGGATGCCCTGTTTATCAATCATGTACCCCAGGAATTCAACTCTGTCTGTTTTGAGAGTGCATTTGTCTTCCTTGACTTTCAAACCTGCTTTTCTGAATCTGGTAAGGACTTCTCTGAGTCTCTTGAAGCTGAGTGTCATTTTCAGCAGAGATTAACACATCATCAAAATAAGGCACTACCCCAGGCAGTCCTTGCAACATTCTTTCCATAAGACTTTGAAAATGCCAGGTGCCACGCTTACTCCAAATTGTAGTCTTTACATTTGAAGGCACCTCTATGAGTCACAATTGTTTGTGCTCTGCAGTGGCATCATCAACTGTTAATTGTTGATATGCCTGAGCTAAGTCCAGTTTAGCAAATACTGTACCCCTGCCAAGGGAATGGAGCAGATGATGCACAACAGGTACAGGGTATGCGCTCTGCTGCAGCATGGTTAAGTGTCCCCTTGTAGTCACCACAGATTCTCACTGACCCATCAGCCTTGACTGGTGTGACTATGGGTGTTTCCCATCTGGAGTGGTCAGTAGGTTCCAAAACCCCTTGGGCGATGAGCTTATCTAATTGTGCATCAATTTTTTCCTTTAAAGCAAATGGAACCCTCCTGGGCTTTAAACGAATTGGGGCACCTTGGGGTCTAAACTGAAAGCAATAGGGGTCCCCATATACTTGCCCAGTCCTTCGCTGAAGACCTCTGGAAACTCAGACTTCAAGGACTCTTCCCAGTCAGAACTGCTCACGGATGGATGCCAGTCACCTCGATGCCAAGTGGCTTGAACCACTCAAGTCCCAGCAAACTTGGGCGATCCTTGTCCACGATGGTCAGTGGCAAACGCTTGGTGTGGCCTTTAAACTGCACGCTGAATTCCGCTCCAACTACTGGAATCTTGTTCCCTTGGTAGTCTTTGAGGGTCAGTGCTTGCTTCTGGAAATGTTTTTCTGAATTCTTGAAAGAGTCTGTGTATAGTGTCCCATGACACCATAGATAAATAAGAGCCTGAGTCCACTTCCATGTGGCACGGTCTCCCTTCAATAAACACCTTCACATGTACTTTTCTGCTATTTAAATGTGAAGACTGACCAATGGATATTGTTTGGTGAGTTTCACTCTTGCCATTTGCTTTTGATTTCCCCATTTTTCCAATTAAATTGTTGGGCTTAAAATCTTCCTCAGGAAATTTCTTCCTGAATGGTGGAGTTCTGGATGATTTGCAGACTCTGGCTATATGGCCCCGCTTCTCACAACGTAGGCAAATGGAGTCAAAGAACTTGCATTCAGTGCGGGTGGCCCCCCACAGCCTCTGCAAACGAATCCTTGCCTGTTTTTCTCAGAGTCTTTTTTCTCCATTCTGAGCTTAAAATCCCTCTTCTTCCTCACTGCTATCCGAATCAGAGTCTATTTGTTTGCAATGAGTTGTTGAGGATTTTTCCCCATCAGAATGGCTTGAGGCCTGGCTCGAGGCCTTGTTAATCTTTTTCATGGCCGCAGCTGAGGACTTGGTGGCTTCTGCTGAAACAGCCTCTTCAATAGCCTCTTTAAGCTGATTTTTGGTTTCATTAACAGTTTGCTTTGTAAGATCTTATCTTTAAGGCCCAAAACAAACCGATCACGATGGCCTCTTCTACGCTGGTAAAGTCACAAGCACCCCAATGTCCCTTAAGCTTGCCACGAAGTCATTAACACTCGCTATCCCCTTGATCCCGACGGTAAAATTCGGTTCTTAATGAGGCACGATACTTGTGGGGCGAATGGGCTCTTAAAAGTCTTTCTAATTCGGGCCATTCTATTACCTTCAATTCTGCTGCTCCCGCCAACGCTTCGCCATTTTGAAGACTGCCGGACCGCAGTGTGAGAAAGACCGCCTCTTCCGCTCTCGGGATGCCGGCGAGATCGCTCTTCCAGGAACATGTGGAACCGGTCTGCATACGATTCCCAGTCTTCCCGCCGGATCGAACGGTGCTGGGGTGTTCAGCGCAGCCATCTCGCCAGTTGCTTGTTCGTCGCCGCTTCTTCTTCAGGGAAATCCCACCTTCGCCGCCAGTGTTAAGTTTGCATGAAGAGTCAGACGCGAGGAATTCCAGCAAAAGACTTTATTAATGACAACAGCTCGAATGGACCCGTCCGGTAAGGCTACGGCTGTTTATAGCCGCAGCCGAAGCTGCTAGCCAATGGGAGTGCAGGGTTTCTTCCCGCACTATTTAAACCAATACCATTTGACATTTTACAAGACCAATTCAAATAAACCAATAACATTTAAACCTACATACATAACAATGATGATTAAAAACCCCTCCAAATAGCTGGTGGCTTGCCAAGGATGAAAAGGCACTTAGGATGAAAAATATACGTATATCTTAATTTCACTTATCTAGAAGATTTAAAAAAGGTTTGTTGCCATAGAATTTATTTATTTATTTATTTATTTATTTATTCGACTTGTATGCCGCCTATTCCCTAAGGACTCAGGGGCTAACATTAAAACAGAGAAAAATCTACAATAAAACAGGATTAAACAGTAACAAGCCAAATAAATTAAAATAAACCCAACCCCCGGTCATTCAAGGCCGCCCGTTGAAACAACCAAGTCTTCAGGTCGGCGGAAGGAGGCGGAGGTCAGGGGCCAAACGGAGATCGACGGGAGCTGATTCCAGAGGCGGGTGCTCCTCACAGAAGGCTGCCTAGCCCTGGGGACCGCCAGCCTACAATATCTGACTGACGGCACCCCAGGAGGCCCCTCCTATGAGAGAACAGGGCGATCGGAAAGTGATGCTGGCAGGAGGCGTTGCCCCGCAAGTACCCTGGACCCAAGCCATTAAGGGCTTTATAAGTTGTAACTAATACCTTGAAGGCGACCCGGGAGGCAACCGGCAACCAATGCAAGTCACAAGAGGAGGGTGTAACATGGGAGTATCGGGATACCCCATCACAACCCGCGCATTCTGCACCAGCTGGAGCCTGATTCGCCCGTCATAAGGGAAGCCCCATGTAGAGAGCATTGCAGTAGTCAATCCTAGAGGTGACAAGCGCATGAGTAACCGTTCAAGGGCATCTCGGTCCAAAGGCGGGAAGCTGGCTAACCAGCCGAACCTGGGCAAAAGCCCCCTGGCCACAGCTCCCACATGCTCCTCCAAACCGAGCAGAGCCCAGAGGACACCCAGGTTCTCGCCTCTATCCACGGGGCAACACCTCTCCCCCATGACCAAAGATGGTACATCTAATGAAGACCGAGATGCCGGTAAGAACAGCCACTCCGTCTTGGTGGGGTTGAGCTGAAGCCTGTTACTACCCATCCAGACCCGATCAGCCTCCAGGCACGGGACATCACGGAGAGAGCATCACTGATCTGGCCTGGGGTGGAGATATAAAGCTGGGTATCAGAATACATATTTCAAGAGCTATTTCAATGAAATCTAGTTACTTTAAATATGTAGTGTTCTATGTCCCTTCTGTACATCTTTTTGAAGTCCCAACCACTTAATTCTGTCATGTTTTGGGGATTGGGGCTCTGATTGTGATAAAACATTACAAACAGACTGGAATACAAACATTGTGGAATTGGAAACAAAATCGAATTTAGTTTCCAGATTTACCTGCAAGGGCAAAAATTTCATGAGCTACATCTCATGGCCAGGCACTAGAAAATGATGACCTTATGTTTTGTTTGGCTTATTTCTGGAAAGACAATTCTATGACTTGATGTGGCTGAAATGGCCGTCAACTATTTTCAAAAAAAGACATGGACCCTCTGTCAAAGGAACAGCAGTTCATTAAAAAATGTATTCATTTGATTGGAGAGTTAATTGGACAGATTTTCTACAAATATATTTAATGGAAGGAACCAGGTGAATCCTCCTTTTCAAAATATTTGCAGCCAAGGAAGAAGGATCCACCCGAGAATCCTTAGTGTTTCTAAATTTTGTTTTAGCTAATTTTTCTATTTTGTGTGTTTTCTTTATTTCTTTTCTTTCTTAGGCATTCATGGGGGACAAAAGATAAACCATGCAATTTGCCATTTGTATCTAGATGGTGACTGACATTGCCTTAGAAATATATAAGGGGCAGAACTTCTGAAATGGCATCATAATTGGATTTCAGCATTTTGATGAAATACCAACTGGCTAGTGTTAGTCCTTGGTTTGTTTAAGTATGTTTTTAAAATAACTTGTGGATGTATTATTATGCATTTTTGTAACATTCTATTGTACAGGTATGTTTTTCCACCCAAATTTTGGTGACACAGTTTTCAATTTGGTAAATTTCGAATTTAGTCAGCATTTAGATAGCACCTGGGAGCTAGTTCTGCCTCCACTCTAGAAAGTAACTTAGATATAATATCATTGGTTTTGTTAAATGGTAAAAAAAATTCTTTCAAGGAACATGGAATGGTTGAAAGGAATTATGGCTGGAGTCTGAAGGTTTTTTTCCTTGTAAGAAACTCAATTTTCCCTGATGAAAAATATATTTTGGCTAAAAGCCTAGTTAATCAGATTGATATAAACAGAAATCTGAATTCTGTCAAAGAAATAGTGATTTTAATTAAGTAGTTCTCTATCTTTTGTAATAAAACAAATAAATTTGGTTCCTGAAAGATGTTACATATTATTGGTAATTAAAAATGGAGATTGTTGAATCGGCTTCATACATTTGTGTGATCCAAACAAACCTGACTTTGCAAACATTTTGGGGTTGCAGTTTGTGGTTAGGAGTTTTAATTTAATTTAGGATCCCTTTGTTGGTTGGAATAGGATCAAAAATTGTCAGAGTTTATTTGGTTTTGCTTTATTTTTAATCCTATATGTTTGTTCTGTAAGTTCCTTTGGAACTGAGCAGCACAGAATCCAAAGCAAGCAAATAAATACATTTCAAGAAAATAAGGATTTCCCCAGATTTACAATGTTCTTCATGCCTATATCTGGGAATTTGAATTAAAATATATGGCAACATTAAAGTTATACAAGTAAGAATATACACAAAGCATATGTTCAAGATGGATTTTTAAAAAGATCTTGACTGATTATTTAGTGTATCGAAAAAGTGTTAAAAAGCACATCACAATTACATTCTCAATGAGCAAATATGAAACTATTCATTCAATTTACAAATTCAAAGATAGACTATTTATATAGTCAATACTAAGTTGCATACAGAAAGACTGACTTTCCCTATGTTAGAGAATTGGGCCCAGAGGTTCCACAATATTCCACAGTGTCTGCTTTGGACTACCACAGATGAAGTCTGAAGAGGAGAGCTTTCCCCAAAGGAGACTAGTGCACCTGCCATGTTAAGTCCTAAGCCTATGGAAGGTTGATCAATAGAGGCCCATTCTTGTATCCCAGGCCTGAAGCAGATTAAACTTGTTATCCAACAAGTTTCTGGCTATCCTAATAGGTGGATGTCTGAAGTCTGTTGTTTATAGCATCGGTAGTATTGATTGGTAGGTGAATATTACTAATTATTTCCTTATGATCTCACATCCCTTCATAGATGTAGAGAAATATGACTGAAAACTGGTAACCAGAAAGTGGAGGTAGGTCTTATTGTACCAAATAGGATGACCATAGTGTGATTCAGCTGTGCATCGATCAGTCTGATATATGACAACTATTTGTGTAGGATGGGATAAGGTCTCCACCTTGGGCATGGGGACACTAGAAGACTTCCAAGGTCTCTTCCAGCCCTCTGATTCTGCGATTCTGAATATTATATCTGATTGTGAAATAACCATTTATTGCAGAAGACAACTAGCTTTGACAGGAAAATCTGATGGATGAATCCAGGAGGACATTTTACTGTTTTATATTCTACTACTCCTTCTCAGCCAATACCTTTTTAATCATACATCAATTATGTTTCTTCCATATAAACTATTATTGCATTCTTTACTACAATGCTTGAGCACATACATTGTATGTCACATGAGACAATGGCCAAAGAGTCCTTTGCTTCATATAGTCAAGGCAAACATTTCAAGGCTAGTTTTGTTACCCTTGGGATCTGTCACTAAGTCTCAAATGTCTTTTATAATGGAATTTATGAGGTGCTCTAGAAACTTTCTTATCAGGGCATGGAAGGATTGTGGAGCCAGCTGTAATCTTGTTTAGGCTTCTAAAATACACTATGAGATGAGAGAGAGAGAGAGAGAGAGAGAGAGAGAGAGAGAGAGAGAGAGAGAGAGAGAGAGAGAGAGAGCAACCTAATATTTTTAATGTTTGCTCTGGTCTTTGGAGAAATATTGTCTGGATTTTATTCCTGAAATGTCTTTTGTCCTTTGCTTTTGTCCCTGTTGAAAGTCTGTAAGCATGATATGAGACATTGGCATTTTTTTGTGCATGCTTACTTTTCACTGCTAACTATGCATGGCTATTAATCTTGTGAAGTCAAGTGCAGGTTATTGAACTCTTGCTTGTTGATGTTTCATTGGTTTATTAATTCTACCTTAAGAATATCAAACCATAGCTAAATACCTACATCCATATACTTTACTTTGCCTTGGAAAACACATATGCACAGACTCTCACCTCATGAATATGTACATATATAAATTTTTATTCAATTGCAGAGGGATTTTGCAAGTTATGTAGCAGCAAATTTCAGGTGATTATAAATGCCATGGATTCTGACAAATATAACTATGCAAAACATGGGTTTATAAATATATCCTCCTCTGTGTAATTCCTTCATTTTCTTCCTCTATAAAAGATTGGGCAATGGACAGTTTACCCATCTCTATCCCTCCCTTTCTCCTTCTCCCACCCTCTCTCATACCTGTCACAGGTTCTTTTACATACACCCAAGTCAATGTTTTCCAAAATCCAAGAGGGCCAACAAAAACAAACAGGTCCCTAGGCAACACACAAGCACTCAAATGCTACTACTCACAGCTTATTACTCAACTATTTCCCATTACTACATCTCCTCTCACTGTTCTTCTGACTACTCCTCCTTATAAGTCCAACTGCTGGAGAATAGTTTTTTTTCTATCTGCTTTAGGCTGCTTTATTTCCACAGATAAACACACATCTTCCTATTCTCCCACACACATCAACAATAGCACACTCAGCTGCCTCTCTGCTCAGCTTTTACAGCCAACAGTTGCTGTAGAAGGAGAGGTTTTAAAAGGACATAGTCATTTTGTAGTCAGCCTGTTCTCTCTCACACACTACTACGTTTACTGTGTGCAACTCAAAGGGCATACATAATGCTCCCTTCTATTTTATTTTCCATCACCACAATTCTGTGAAAGTGGGTTAGTAACACTGGCTTTTGTAACCCTATAGCCTTTTATTGGAACTGAATTTTTGTTGTATAAACTTTCTAAACCAGCAGTCATGTAGAAATTAAGGTCTTACAAAATATCAATAGATATTAGTGACTTCTCTCTAAAGAGAACCAAGTCCTTCTGGAGAAGACTTTTTGACTCACAATATCACAGAATGAAAGTTTACATGTGTATGTGTGAGCTTGTGGTGGAAGGAGTTGCCTCTGAAGATTATAGCAGGTATGATGGAGGCATGAGTGGTGAAAACATTGATCCAGTGTAAAAAGCAAATCTTTTCAGCTTTTCCTGCATTATTTTTATCCAGTGTGTCTTGGGTTAGTTTTTATTGTTTTAGTAAGAATGATATATGAACCAATAGATATTGCTGTCTATTGGTTTCTGGAGAATGGGTGACCCAGAATGAATGTTAAGTCAGGTAAGAGTGAATGAGTCAGGTAAGAGTGAATGAGAAATTTTGCCTGGAAAAAATAATCTCCTTATATCTAATGAAATTAACTGCAATTTCAGTGTACAGCATTGAACAATAAAACATAACACAGGATTATTGAGCATTATTCCAACTCAAGATCGAAGTGGCTAATGTGGCATGAGTTCATAAGGTTATCATTTGGCCATTTCTAAGCTCAGTTGACAGAAAAATCTTCTGAGTGCAGCAATAACTGAACTTTATAATGTTTGTAAGTTTATTAGGTAAGCTATAGCTTAATATTAGAACTGCAGGGAAAAATACATTACTAGATTCAAAAGACCAGGCTTTAGTTATTCATACCGCATTAAAGAAAAATAAGCAGTAATATTGTAATATTCTTCTAGCAATACATGAAACTCACTTTTCAGTTAAGATTATAATAGATTTGCCTGGGCATTACATTCCACTCCTTCCTCAGTTTCATTACTAAGAAATTATGAGTGTTAACACTCTTGCTTTTAAAACATAGAGAAACGTGAGTGGTGGTGGTAGGGTCATAAATTCTTACAAGCAGTTTTAGACAGGAATTTCATGAAGAGATTCTAAACTTCACAGTTGGAAAAACTGATCAAGACTTGAGAAAATGGTTCTGCTTTCATTTAATAAGGTTTGGTGATTCCACAAGCTACAGCAGCTCACCCCAGATGGTGCTCATGCTAGCTAGACCATAATTTGTACAATTCAGCTTGATGCAGGACATAAAAGCATATGTCAGCAGTCAAGGTAGAAATCTTTATATTCGCCATGAGAACATCCTTGATATCAAACTAATCTTCTTGGGAGAAAGAAGAAAGGCCAGAAGCATACTCAGTTTCTTTACTTACAATGGCTGCTGCTAGTAGTTGGGAGCTGAATTATACACAGTGCTAGTGGAAAAATTGTGGACCAAGGCAACCGGTATGAGCACAGGGGGTGTAAACATTCTCCCTATGAGAAAAGCTTTGGGACTTCTTTGGAGAAAGATGATCTGAGAGAGACATGACTTGATGCTCAGAATAGCATGGAGAATCTGGACAGTAGTTTATGTGCTCCAACCCTTGCCCCATGCCAAGACCAGACATTTTTCAATGCATGGAAACTGGAAAGAGATTTATAACCCAACTATAGAAAGTTTTTCTTCAAAACCTGCATAAACAACCTGTGCAGTTTATAGTAGTTTCACAAGACATGGTTGATGGCCACTCATCTGGACAGCTTTAAAGGAAGTTTGTTTAAATTTATCAAGGAGACGGTTATTAAAAATGATTAGCCTTTATAGCTCAGTGATATATCTATACTGTTGAGTGTGATGGGTGCAATGGCAGAAGGTTTGACTTTAATGCTGGAGATTATGAAAGAGCGGTCTAAGGAGATTATGAAAGAGCGGTCTAATAACTTGTAAAACAAAAATCCTGGGCATCGATTTAATGTACCAGAGTTGTTCTTAATTCTCATAAAATGAAAAAAGGGTTTTATATGCTTGAAGCAATAAATGTACATTTTGGAGGTTAAGTGAAATACATGTCTTAACATGTTCTTTGTGCCATTCCTAGCCTAGTTCCAGACCTATGCAGGCAGTGTGGCAATAACAATCTACCTTTTGTTTTAGGAACAGATTAGCAAGGTTTCTCTAAAGGATTAGAATGCTAATCCCATTATCAAGCCAGGCCATGGAGTAAATTTACCACAGAATCATCTTCTGAAGTAAATTACTCTCTCTTAATATTATTTTTGGGTGTTCAAGGGATGCATTTTGTAAATTTCTTTTCCATTTCAATCTTGGAAACTTTGAAATTTGGGTCCAAAAGCTATAATAGCAATATACTTAACATATTCAAACAAAGATTTCAAGAGTGTCCAAAATTACAGGGATTCTCTTACAGCTCTTCTGTAAAGTTAGTTACTTGACTAAAATAGAAAGAGACCTATGGTACTCCCACCATTGTGACATATGCATCCATGTAATCCACAGATACAACAGAACTGTGATGTTTATCTTATCTTGGATTTTGTAACATATTGTAGGTCTATAATACTCATTACAGCATGTGCCTCAACATGAGAAATGACTACAGAAATTACTTTTGTTCTGAAAACAGAATAAGCAAGGTGGGGAGAGTTTCAAAAGGATTAGAGTGATAATCCCATTATCAAGCAAGAATGCGGAGAACAGAACAGAACAGAACAGAATCATCTTCTGAAGCATACCTAATATTACTTTGGGCATTCATGGAATGCCTTTGTAAATTTCTTCCTTGTTTCACTCTTGCAGAGAGAGAGATGGGAAAACAGTGAAAGGGGTAAGGACGAGGTAGAATTTCACAGACTGTTAATGACTGCAAAAGAAAGCTCTGGTAGCCTTACAAAATATACATCACCAGGATTCCACACCCCACCCCAAATTACAGAAACATCAAATTCATCCACAATGTTCTTTGAGGCCAAGAGTCTGTTATGGGGAGCAGGAAAGATCTACATGCAGACTTTGGGCACTTTTCTTATTAAATTCACTTCCAGTTTGAAAGCCAAACCAGTTTCAGGGTCACAAGGAAGCCAACTTTATTGCTGCTTTGATTTAAACACATGGTAAATAAATAGGTGTACAACTGGAGAACCTACACTTAGTTTTTAGACCCATGTTGGAGGCCAGTCTCTACCAAGTGTGTAGGATTTGAAAGAAGAATTGGTGTGTGGCAGGACAGAATTTTATTTAAATTAATTTAAATTAAAATGTAAAATAAATTACACTAAGAACAGCCAATGGTTGTTCCAAAAATTATTCATTAATAATAATATTCATTTATTCAATAACAAATACAACCATTTGAATAAATTTAATTCAGGAATGAACATTAAAAATTAATGTTTGTTGCATTAAAATGATAATTTGGCAGCAACTTTTGAACTGTGTATGGAAGTTCTACATTAAACAATTTTTCTACTATTTGTCCCTCTGTACTTCTCACTTACTGTGTACCATAGAGTTCAGAGGTGTTGCCACAGGACTCCCAGATGGGACATCAACTGCACTGTTACAGATTGCCAGGAAGATTTCAAAGGCCTCCACTTGGACATCTCATTAAATTAATGTCACAAGCTGTGCAGACTTTGAATGGATTCCCAGTTCTATTCAGTTCAACTGCCTGATCCACTATGGCATATGCCATATTTATGGCATATGATCTGTCCTAGATCTTTCTTATTATTAGCTAGGCATCCAAGTTTATTTACTTATTAAATTTTTTGTCACCCATCTCACCACAAAGTTATATTATGATACTAAGAAACTGGATTTTCTAATCAACAGATTACTAAACCATCCAATGTGCTAAATGTTATATTAGACTGTTTATAAGTTGCCAAAGAAAATGTTAAAATAATGCCTAAGGAAAGTCTTTAAAACATAATTTTTTGTTTAGTATAACTTTAAAAAATGATAATCTGTTTTGTAAAAATGTTTGAAGTTCTTAAATTTAATGCTTGGAGGTTTTTAGAATTACTTTAAGCTCCTAATCACCACAAATTAAGGCCACTCAGGAGTTGAAATAGTTGTGGAACAACATGGGAGATTATACATTTTATCTGAATTACAGGCAAATGGATGCATAATTGAGACACAAACAGATCATCTTCCAAAATACATTTATGACAAATTTT